>JAXCGZ010014707.1:0-14226 GCA_037179515.1 Halocaridina rubra
AGCCTCTGTTGACATTGAGCGAAACACTCTGTCACAAGGTAAATGGCTGTAAGAACTCTCCCCAATTTACAAAAAAAAAAAATAGGTAATGTGATGTTATGGTTTCGCCAGTGTATGTTTACCTAATTGTAATTACCTAATTGTGTTTACGGGAAAGAGCCCAAAGTTTTTATCTTCCCGTCTCCAGATCGGTTCCATTTTATACTTAGTGATACTTATCATACCTGTCCATAAAACTATGGATTGAGATAGCATTAACTACCTCCTCGCTTAGTGAATTCCAGTTATCAACTACTCTTACACTGAAAAAGTATTTCCTTACATCCTGCAAAGAAGTTTTCTTACGAAGCTTCAAACTTTGACCTCTAGTTCTAGAGCCAGCCATATCAAAATATCGATCCCTATCCACTCTATCATAACCATGAAGGAATTTAAAGACTGTCACCATATTTCCCCTCAATCTTCTACCTTCGAGTAATGGTAAGTCTAATTCCCTCAGCCTCTCATCATAACTGAGATTGCGTATTTCTGGCAACAGTTTCGTGGCATGCCTTTGAACTTTTTCAAGCTTAGCTATGTGCTTTTTCAAGTGTGGATTCCAAAAGGGGGCAGCATATTCGACTTTTGGCCTCACATAGGTTACATAAATATTTCTGAACATTTCCTTGTCCATGTGCCTGAGGGCTACCCTTACATTTGAAAAGAATGCATATGCTGCCCTTACTATGCCATTTATATGTATTTCTGGAGACAAATCTGCCAGTATGTTTACTCCTAGATCTCTCTCATTTTCTGTCTCTTGAAGTTGTACTACAGCCACCGAGTAGTCAAGCTTGGGCCTTCTTGCACTTGTACCCATTCTCATTACCTTACATTTTGAAGTATTGAATTTCATTAGCCACTTTTGATTACCTAATTGTGATTACCTAATTCTGCTTACGGGAAAGAGCCCAAAGTTCATATCTTCCCGTCTCCTGATCGGTTCCATTTTGTACTTAGTGATACTTATCATACCTGTCCTTAAAACTATGGATTGAGATAGCATTAACTACCTCCTCGCTTAGCGAAGTCCAATTATCAACTCCTCTTACACTGAAAAAGTATTTCCTTACATCCTGCAAAGAAGTTTTCTTACGAAGCTTCAAACTATGACCTCTAGTTCTAGAGCCAGCCATATCAAAATATCGATCCCTATCATAATCATGAAGGAATTTGAAGACTGTCACCATATCCCCCCTCAATCTTCTAGCTTCGAGTGATGGTAAGTCTAATTCCCTCAGCCTCGAATCATAACTGAGATTGCGTATTTCTGACACCAGCTTCGTGGCATGTCTTTGAACTTTTTCAAACTTAGCTATGTGCTTTTTTAAGTGCGGATTCCAAAGGGGGGTTGCATATTTGAGTTTTGGCCTCACATAGGTTACATAAATATTTCTGAACATTTCCTTGTCCATGTGCCTGAGGGCTACCCTTACATTTGATAAGAATGCATATGCTACCCTTACTATATCATTTATATGTATTTCTGGAGACAAATCTGCCAGTATGTTTACTACTAGATCTCTCTCATTTTCTGTCTCTTGAAGTTGTACTTCAGCCACCTAGTAGTCAACCTTGGGCCTTCTTGCACTTGTACCCATTCTCATTACCTTACATTTTGAAGTACTGAATTTCATTAGCCACTTTTCTGACCACTCGTGAAGACTATTTAGATAGTCCTGAAGTTCTCTACCATTGTTCTCGTTTCCTACATTCTTCACAATCTTTGCATCATCTGCAAACATATTCATGAATGAATTTACAGACTCTGGTAGGTCGTTTACATATACAAAAAACAAAAGTGGCCCTAAAACTGAACCCTGTGGAACTCCACTACTAACTCTTCTCCATTCACACACTGAGTGTCTTACTCTAACCCTCTGTTCCCTTCCTTCTAAGTAAGTTTTTATTCATTCCAAGACATTTCCACCTATTCTAGCCATTGTTTGCAGCTTCCAAATAAGTCTCCCATGTGGAACAGTGTCAAACGCTTTCTGGAAGTCTAAGAATATGCAATCTGCCCAGCCCTCTCTTTCATGTTAGATTCGGCTTACCTCATCATAAAATTTTAATAAGTTTGTTACTGTTGATCTACCTTCTCTAAAGCCATCTTGCCTCACTGACATAAAGTTGAAAGATTCCAAGTGAAGAGAGATATGTTTCCTTAGTAGTTTCTCCATAACTTTGCAAACTATGCTGGTCAAGGAAACTGGTCTATAGTTCAGAGCCGTATCCCTCCTTCCCTTTTGAAGATAGGTATCACATTTGCTTGTTTCCAGCATCTTGAAATCTCCTCTGACTCCAGTGACTTTTCAAATATGATACCCAGTGCCACTGATATTGAGTTTGCGCATTTTTTAAGTACATGAGAGGATATGTCATCAGGACCTGTAGCTTTATGAACATCTAAATCCATCAGCGCTTTGCATACTTCTGTGGCTGTAAGGTTGATGTTCTCTAATACCGGCCCTTGAGCTTCTATCTCTGTAATCTGAGGGGGTGGGGTATTTTCTACTGTAAATACTGACTGAAACTCCTTGTTCAGTTCTTTGCAGATCTCTTCATCCGTCTCAGTGATGCTTCCATCCGCTCTCTTTAGCGTTAAAACCTGTTTTTTCACCTTCAGTTTTCCTCTGATAAAGCTGTGGAAAAGCTTGGGAATTTCTTTAGCATTCCTGGTGATATCCCTCTCATAGTCTCTCTCTGCCTCTCTTCTTTTACTTAGGTAGTCATTTCTTGCTCGTTTGTAGGTTTGCCAGGCATTTATGTTTTTTCTCCTCCTATACCTTTTCCAGCATTTGTCTTTCCACTCCTTAGCTCTTTTACACTCATTATCGAACCATTTCTCTCTGGCATGAATTACACCTACTTTGGTGACAGGTATGCAGCAATCTACTATCTTCCCATATTTCTCACAAAAGATGTCATGCATTTCTTGTACAGATTTGTTGTAAAATAAGGTTCTCCAGTCAGTAACTGCAAAAATCTCATTCATTTTGATGTAATCACCTTTCGGATAGTTCCTCATGTCCTCAGTGCCTCTACTCTCAGGCAGAATATCTTCAATGATATACTCCATCAACAACACACAGTGGTAACTCTTTCCAATTGGTGGTTCATAATAATTTTTTTCAATATCCAACACATTATCTGTGAATACTAGATCAAGTAGTGATGGGTCATCTCCACCCCTGGCCCTCGTTGGTTCCATTACAATGTTGGTGTAGGAAATTCCCTTGTACGCAATCTAGGAATCTTGCCCCGAATGAGTCCTCACCACTGTGTGGGTCAAGATTTATCCAGTCTATCTCTTTATGATTAAAACCTCCCATAATCAAAATCCTACATATTCTCTCCCATGCCATGTTAACAACTGAGTTTATGACTTCAATAGTACCTATATGACTTTCCTCATAAACTTCTAGCCTATTCTGGTTCCTTGGTGGGTTATATACAACAGTTATTATAATGCACTCTGACCCAGTATTTATGCGAGCAACAAGAAATTCCTTGAACTCACTTTCTATAGCCAAGTTAATTTCTTCAACTTGAATCCTTTCACTTATGAGCAGTGCTATCCCTCCACCAGTTCTCTCAGATCTTTCAACACTTAATATTCAGAAGCCCTTAGGAAAAACTGTGACACTTTATGTCCTCACTCAACTTACTCTCTGTAATTGCTACTATATCTGCCTTACTGTTGTGAATCCTATCTTTTAATTCTACTGCCTTACCAGATAATCCATCAGCATTTGTGTATAACAATCTTAATGTGGCCCCATCCCCTGATCTTCTGTCATTATCTTCTTTATCTCCCCTTTGTCTGGAAGAACTCTGAAATGAAAATTTTTCTTCTCTTCTTCATTTCTTTCCTCATGTAACCTTCTTGCCTCTTCCAACAAGTGAGTGTGTGTGTGTGTGTGTGTGATTACCTAATAGTAATTACCTAATTAAGCTTCCGGGAAAGAGCCCAAAGCTAGTATCTTCCCGTCTCCTCATCGGTTCCAGTTTGTACTTAGTGATACCTATCACACCTGTCCTTAAAACTGTGAATTGAGTTAGCATTAACTACCTCCTCGCTTAGTGAATTCCAATTATCAACTACTCTTACACTGAAAAAGTACTTCCTTACATCCTGCAAAGAAGTTTTCTTACCAAGCTTCAAACTATGACCTCTAGTTCTAGAGCCAGCCATATCAAAACATCGATCCCTATCCACTCTATCATAACCTTGAGGGAATTTAAAGACTGTAACCATATCCACCCTCAATTTTATAGCTTTGAGTGATGGTAAGTCTAATTCCCTCAGCCTCGAATCATAGTTGAGATTGCGTGTTTCTGGCACCAGTTTCGTGGCATGTCTTTGAACTTTTTCAATATTTGCTACGTACTTTTTCAAGTGCAGATTCCATAAGGTGGCTGCATAATCAAATTTTGGCTCACATAAGTTACATGAATATTTCTGAACATTTCCTTGTCCATGTGCCTGAAGGCTACCCTTACATTTGATAAGAAAACATATGCAGCCCTTACTATGCCATTTATATGTATTTCTGGAGACAAACTGCCAGTATATTTACTCCTAGATCTCTCATTTTCTGTCTCTTGAAGTTGTACTCCTGCCACCGAGTAGTCAAGCTTTGACCTTCTTGAACTTGTACCCAATCTCAATAAACAAAAAAGAGGCCCTAAAACTGAACCTTGTGGAACTCCACTACTAACTCTTCTCCATTCAGACACTGAGTGTCTTACTCTAACCCTCTGTTCCCTTCCTTCTAAGTAACTTTTTATCCATTTAAACAACATTTCCACCTATGCTAGACATTGCTTGCATCTTCATAATAAGTCTCCCGAGTGGAACAGTGTCAAATGCTTTCTGGAAGTCTAGGAATCTGCAATCTGCCCAGGCCTCTCTTTCCTGTAAGACTTGACTTACCTCATCATAAATTCCTAATAAGTTTGTTACTGTTGATCTACCTTCTCTGAAGCCATGTTGTCTCACTGACAAAGAGTTGAAGGATTTCAAGTGAAGAGAGATATGTTTCCTTAATAGTTTCTCCATAACTTTAAAATTATGCTGTTCAAATAAACTGGTCTATTGTTTAGAGCCGTATCCCTCCTTCCCTTTTTGAAGATAGGCATCACGTTTGCTTGTTTCCAGCATCTTGGAATCTCCCTTGAATCCGGTGATTTTTTAAATATGATACTTAGTGCCACTGATATTGAGTTTTTGCATTTTTTAAGTACATGAGAGGATATGTCATCAGGACCTGTAGCTTTATGGCCATCTAACTCCATCAACTCTTTGCATTCCTCTGTGACTGAAAGGTTGATATTCTCTAATGCCAGCCCATGAGCTTCTATCTCTGCAATCTGAGGGGGTGGGGTATTTTCTACTGTAAATACTGACTGAAACTCCTTGTTCAGTTCTTTGCATATCTCGTCATCTGTATCAGTGATGCTCTCATCCGCTCTCTTAAGCCTTAAAGCCTGTTCTTCTACCTTCAGTGTTCCTCTGATAAAGGTGTGGAAAAGCTTAGGATTTTTTTAGCATTCCTCGTGATGTCCCTTTCATAGTCTCTCTCTTCCTCTCTTCTTTTACTTAGGTAATAATTTGATGCTCTTTTGTAGGTTTGCCAGGCATTTATGTTTTTTCTCCTCCTATGCCTTTTCTATCAATTGTCTCTCCACTCCTTAGCTCTTTTACACTCATTATTGAACTATTTGTCTCTGGCATGAATTACACCTACTTTGATGACAGGCATGCAGCATTCTACTGTCTTCCCATATTTCTCACGAAAGATGTCATACGTTTCTTGTGCAGATTTGCTGTAAAATAAAGTTCTCCATTCAATAACTGCAAAAAGCTCATTCATTTTGATGTAATCTCCTTCCGGATAGCTCCTCCTTATGTCCTCAGTGCCTCTACTCTCAGGCAGAATATCTTCAATGATATACTCCATCAACAAAACACAGCGGTCACTCTTTCCAATTAGTGGTTCATTATAAATTTTTCAATATTCAACACATTATCTGTGAATACTAGATCAAGAAGTGATGGCTCATCCCCACTCCTGGCCCTCCTTGGTTAGATTTCATGTTGGTATAGGAAATTCCCTTGTATGCAATTTAGGAATCTTGCCCCAAATGAGTCCTCCCAACTGTGTGGGTCAAGATTTATTCAACCTATCTCTTCATGATTAAAATCTCCCATAATCAAAATCCTACACTTTCTCCCATGCTATTTTAACAACTGAGTTTATGACTTTAATAGTACCTATATGACTTTCATTATAAATTTCTAGCCTATGTTGGTTCCTTGGTGGAACAGTTATTATAATGCTCTCTGACCCAGTATTTATGTGAGCTACAAGAAATTCCTTGAACTCACTATCTATAGCCAAGTTTATATCTTCAACCTGAATCCTTTCACTTATGAGCAGTGCTATCCCTCCACCATTCCTCTCAGATCTTTCAACCCTTAATATTCTGAAGCCCTTAGGAAAAAAACAGTGACACTGTTTATGGTCTCACTCAACTTAGTCTCTGTAACTGCTACTATATCTGCGTTACTGTTGTGAATCCTATCTTTTAATTCTACTGCCATACCAGCTAATCCATCAGCATTTGTGTATAACAATCTTAATGAGGCCCCATCCCCTGATCTTCTGTCATTATGTTTCTTATCTCCCCTTTGTCTGGAAGAACTCTGAAATGAAAATTTTTCTTCTCTTCTTCATTTCCTTATTCAGTTAACCTTATTGCCTCTTGCAACAAGGGTTTTTTTTTATATTTTCCATCTCTTCCTGTGTTCTGCATCGTCTAATGAACACTTCTTTGAATTCTTGAAGGTCTTTTAGACTTTTTTCCTCATCAATATTTCTCTACATGTTTCCCCTCTCTCAAAGGTTACTTTTGTTGGTTCTGCTTTCCCTCCCTCGAATATTTGCCTAGTTGGTGAATGTTTACAATATCCTCAGGACCACAAACTACTCTAATCTTTCTTATCAGGTCTACAATCCTAGCTTTATTTTCTTCAAGTCTCCCCTGCCATGTTGGCTCCTGGGATTCGCTTATGCCTGAGATTACCACTGTCTTCTCTTTATCAGGTGGGTCTTTAATTAGTGGATTTGCCCTTTCCATCACAAAGTCATTCATTTTTTTTATTACTGTCTCTTTATAGTCAACTGTTTGTATGTTTTCCAGTGCCACCACCTTTACAGCCTCTTTTACTGCCACATTCCCCTTTGTGCATCAGCAAAGGAAGTTTTCATGGCATCATGTTCTGCATTCAGCTCCTGAAACTCTTTTCTAAACTGTTCGATTTTTCCTTAATCTGGACATTCCAAGCTTCATTCTCGTCTCTCTCAGAAGATAGCAGTGAGCTAACATTTAATTCATTTAGGTTGTCATTCAGCTGTTTGCTGTTATCTTCTTGCTTATAAATTCTGGTTTCTAGTTCACTCTTTTCCCCTTCCAGCTTCTTTATTCATTTTCCTAGTTCTTTTGTCTCCTGCCCTTCTGCTTTATTTGCTTCCTCCAAATATCTTATTTCCTCTCTGAGTGTTTCAATCTCTTTCATTTCTCAATCCATACTCCGAATTTTATCATCATGGCTTATAACCATTGCCTCTAAATCCTTGATTTTCTGTTTTAATCTCCTAATAGCTACACCTCCTCCTGCAGCTACATCCCATGGAGATCCTCGATCATACTTGTCCTTGAAACTATGGATTGAGTTAGCATTTACTATCACCTCACTCAGCAAATTCCAATTATCAACTACTCTTACACTGAAAAAGTATTTCCTTACATCCTGCAAAGAAGTTTTCTTACGAAGCTTCAAACTATGACCTCTAGTTCTAGACCCAGCCATATCAAAATAACGATCCCTATCCACTCTATCATAACCATGAAGGAATTTAAAGACTGTCACCATATCCCCCCTCAATTTTCTAGCTTCGAGTGATGGCAAATCTAATTCTCTCAGCCTCTCATCATAATTTAGGTTGCATATTTCATTCACCAGTTTCGTGGCATGTCTTTGAACTTTTTCAATTTTAGCTACATGCTTTTTCAAGTGCGGCTTCCATAACAGGGCTGCATATTCAAATTTTGGCTCACATAAGTTACATAAATATTTATGAACATTTCCTTGTCCATATGCCTTAAGGCTACCCTTACATCTAATAAGAAAGCATATGCTGCCCTTAATTTGCCATTTATATGTAATTGTGGAGACAAATTTGCCAGTATGTTTACTCCTAGATCTCTCTCATTTTCTGTCTCTAGAAGTTGTACTTCAGCCACCTAGTAGTCAAGCTTGGGCCTTCTTGCACTTATACCCATTCTCATTACCTTACATTTTGAAGCATTGAATTTCATTAGCCACTTTTCTGACCACTCGTGCAGACTATTTAGATCTTCCTGATGATCTCTACCATTGTTCTCGTTTCCTACTTTCTTCACAATCTTTGCATCATCTGCAAACATATTCATGAATGAATTTACAGACTCTGGTAGGTCATTTACATATACAAGGAACAAAAGTGGCCCTAAAACTGGACCCTGTGGAACTCCACTACTAACTCTTCTCCATTCAGACACTGAGTGTCTTACTCTAACCCTCTGTTCCCTTCCTTCTAAGTAAGTTTATACCCATATCAAGACATTTCCACCTATTCTAGGCATTGCTTGCACCTTCCTAATAAGTCTCCCATGTGGAACAGTGCCATACGCTTTCTGGAAGTCTAGGAATATGCAATCTGCCCAGCCCTCTCTTTCCTGTAAAATTCGGCTTACCTCCTCATAAAATTCTAATAAGTTTGTTACTGTTGATCTACCTTCTCTGAAGCCATCTTGCCTCACTGACAAAAAGTTGAAAGATTCCAAGTGAAGAGAGATATGTTTCCTTAATAGTTTCTCCATAACTTTGCAAACTATGCTGGTCAAGGAAACTGGTCTATATTTCAGAGCCGTATCCCTCCTTCCCTTTTTGTAGATAGGTATCACATTTGCATGTTTCCAGCATCTTGGAATCTCCCCCGACTCCAGTGACTTTTAAATATGATACCCAGTGCCACTGATATTGAGTTTGTGCATTTTTTAAGTACATGAGGGGATATGTCATCAGGACCTGTAGCTTTATGAACATCTAAATCCATCAGCAATTTGCATACCTCTGTGGCTGTAAGGTTGATATTCTCTAATACTTGCCCTTGAGCTTCTATCTCTGCAATCTGATGGGGTGGGGTATTTTCTACTGTAAATACTGACTGAAACTCCCTGTTCAATTCTTTGCAGATCTCTGCATCCGTCTCAGTGGTGCTTCCATCCGCTCTCTTTAGCCTTAAAACCTGTTCTTTTACCTTCAGTTTTCCCCTGATAAAGCTGTGGAAAAGCTTGTGTGTGTGTAATTACCTAATTGTAATGACCTAGTTGTGTTTACGGGAAAGAGCCCAAAGCTCGTATCTTCCCGTCTCCTGATCGGTTCCATATTGTACTTAGTGATACTTATCATACCTGTCCTTAAAACTATTGATTGAGATAGCATTAACTACCTCCTCGCTTAGCCAATTCCAATTATCAACTACTCTTACACTGAAAAACTATTTCCTTATATCCAGCAAAGAAGTTTTCTTACGAAGCTTCAAACTATGACCTCTAGTTCTAGAGCCTGCCATATCAAAATATCGATCCCTATCCACTCTGTCAAAACCATGAAGGAATTTAAAGACTGTCACCATATACCCCCTCAATCTTTTAGCTTCGAGTGATGGTAAGTCTAATTCCCTCAGCCTCGAATCATAACTGAGATTGCGTATTTCTGGCACCAGTTTCGTGGCATGTCTTTGAACTTTTTCAATATTAGCTATGTGCTTTTTCAAGTGCGGATTCCAAAAGGGGGCTGCATATTCGAGTTTTGGCCTCCCAGAGGTTACATAAATATATCTGAACATTTCCTTGTCCATGTGCCTGAAGGCTACCCTTACATTTGATAAGAATGCATATGCTACCCTTACTATATCATTTATATGTATTTCTGGAGACAAATCTGCCAGTATGTTTACTCCTATATCTCTCTCATTTTCTGTCTCTTGAAAATGTACTCCAGCCACCGAGTAGTCAAGCTTGGGCCTTTTTGCACTTATACCCATTCTCATTACCTTACATTTTGAAGTATTGAATTTCATTAGCCACTTTTCTGACCACTCATGCAGACTATTTAGATCTTCCTGAAGTTCTCTACCAGCCACCCGTTGAAAGACTACGACTGAAGGTATTAGGATGCAACTAGGACTGGTCCAGACAGTTCCAGGTTGGGTCTTCCTTCAGGACGGTTCTTTCCTCATGCCTACATCTACACTGAATATTCTGGCATATTCATTACTTATCTCTTGCTATTTCATTACATTTGACAAGTCACAACATTCTGCACATCTCTCTTTTACTTTCCTTTTCCTCACATTTTGTCATTATTTATGGAAGGTTCACAACTAATGGCCCCCTGTACCCGGCATAGTGGGGTGTGAAGAATCTCCGGGGATCGTGTTGACTCCACCATTGGCTTGAGGGCAGACACACCTGGTGGTAGTAATGGTTCTGCTCTTAACCTTGCACCTCCCAATAGATCTGCTTCTTTCACTCTTCACTATTCAAACATTTGTGGGCTGAACTCTAATCTTTCGTCTGTGGAACAGCACTTGGGCACTTTCCTCCCTAACCTCCTCCTCCTATCTGAAACCCAGTTGTCTATACATTCTTCCACTGACCCTTTCCAAATCTCCCACTATAATCTGTATACTCGTTTTCGTTCCAAAGGTGGGGTCTGTGCTTACTGCAACATTAACACTCCTACTGTGAGGCTCATGGACCTTGACTCTCCTGACTTTGATGTTCTCTGGCGAAAAGTCTATCTCTCCACTACCACTATCATCCTTTGCTTCTGCTACTGTTCTCCAAACTCCACCGAGTTTGTGTCTTTCTTTGAATACCTCTCCTCGTGCCATGAGACCTTGCTATCTTCTTACCCACATGCCGAAGTTATCTACATTGGAGACTTCAATGTACACCACAGTGAGTGGCTTCATTCTTCTCACACTGAATGTGGGAGAAAGCGAGGCTCTTGCTTTCTTTCTTACTCATGATCTGGAGCAAATTATCAAATATCCTACTCGCGTTCCTGATCGTCACGAAGATGCTGCAAACACTCTTGACCTATTTTTTTACTTCTAACCCTTCAAACTACTCTTACTCTGTGCATTCCCCCGTTGGTAAACCTGACCACTCCATGATCTCTGTCTCTTCCATTTTCGCTCCCCCACCACCAATCCCTCCTACTCAACGCCGCCTTTGGCACTTCGAGCGAACCCAATATGAAAATTTGCGTAACTTTCTCTTTGACTTCCCATGGGATGACTACTGCTTTCGGTCCAGCAACCCTGATCGGGTAGCTGTAAAAGTTGCCGAAATCATGACCGCGGGAATGGAGGCGTACATCCCCTCTTCTACAAAAATTTTCTCTCTCCCTAAACCTTGGTTTGATCGTGCCTGCTCCATGGCTATCTAGGCTAGGAATCAGGCTCACCGATCTTACCAAGCCTCTCCTTCCGATTTAACTCGCTCTGCTTTAATTATAGCTAGGAATCGCTGTACAGCTCAGATTCGAAGGTCTAAGGCTTCCTTTATAAGAAGGAAAGTTGATGACCTTAACTCCTCTTCCATTGACAAATGCTTCTGGTCCTTAGCCAAAAACCTCTCCAAAAACTTCTGTAACTCAAGCTTTCCCCCTCTCATTCGTTCTGATGGTTCTATGGCTTGCTCTCCCACTGACAAAGCCACTCTCTTTGGCTCTCATTTTCCTGCCAACTCTTCTATCAACGATTCCAGCACACCTGTTCCTCAGTCTTTTCCCCTCTCTAACCCTATGCCCTCCCTTATCCTTTCTTCACTCAAAGTTCATAAGGTTCTTCGCTCACTAAAGACAAACAAGGCATCTGGTCCTGATGGTATCCCTGCAAGGTTCCTTAAGGAGTTTGCAGATGAACTGGCTCCCGTGCTTTGCCGTCTTTTTTGCCTCATTCTGTCAACCAGTATCTATCCTTCATCTTGGAAGCATGCTCTAGTTCAACCTGATCCTAAGAAGGGTGACCGCTCTATTCCTTCTAACTACCGACCTATTGCTCTAACCTCCTCTATTGCTAAAGTTTTCGAAACTTTGCTCATTGCTCACTTCTTGAAAAGCCTTGAATCTAACTCACTTATCTCCGATCACCAGTACGGCTTCCGCAAGGCAAGATCCACTGGTGATCTCCTGTCCTATCTTACTCATGTATGGTCATCTTCTCTGAGGAACTATGGGGAATCCTTTGTCGTCACCCTTGATATCTCTAAGGCTGTTGACAGAGTCTGGCACAAGGCTCTGTTGGCCAAACTCCATGCCAATGGCTTTACCCCTTCTTTCTGTTCTCTGATTTCCAGTTTTCTTATTGACCGTTCTATATCTGTAGTTGTTGATGGCGCGACATCTAGCCCTTTCTCTGTTTCCAGTGGTGTTCCACAGGGCTCTGTTCTTTCACCTACTCTCTTCCTTCTCTTCATCAATGATCTTTTACAATCCCCATCTTCCTCTCTTCTTCATGCCTTTGCCGATGATTCTACCCTTCACTTTTCCTCTGCCTTTTCTTCACAACCTTCATCTGTTACTCGAAATCAATCTCGTATCACTCTTTCTTCTACTCTTAACTCCGATTTGCAGAGAGTATCTGAATGGGGCACTCAAATATTAGTTAAATTCAATGCCTCCAAAACACAGTTTTTGGCTATCTCTTTATCCTCTTCTCCTCCTGATAACCCTATTGTCTTTGAAACTAAAGAAATTTACCCTCTTAACTCTATCAATATATTAGGAATCCATATAGCCTCTAACTTGTCTTGGAGGAATCACATAATCCAAATTTCTAAATCTTCATCCAAAAAATTGGGGGTTTTGTTTCGTTTTCGTTATTACATTTCCTCATTGCAGTTATTTAAAATTTACAAATGTCTTATCCGTCCCTGCTTAGAATACTGCTCACACATCTGGGGTGCTTCTTCCTTTACTTATCTTCTTGACAGGGTTGAATCTAAGGCAGTCAGACTCATTAATGATCCTTCTCTTACTTCTAACCTGGATTCTCTCTCTCTTCACCGTAAGGTATCTTCCCTTTCGCTTTTCTATCGCTACTACTTCCATCGCTGCTCTGATGAGTTGGCGAGTTGCATCCCTCCTCCACTGCCAAGGCCGCGTAACACTCGCCAAGCGGCCTCATCTCACAGGTACTGTGTGGAGATTTGTAGCTCGCGGATTGGTCGGTGCAGCGACTGCTTCTTCCCATCTATCTCCAGACTCTGGAACTCTCTTCCTCCTTCTGTCTTTCCCAATTCTTATGACCTTTCATCCTTCAAAGAGCAGATCTATCGTTATCTCAGAGCCTAGTCCTCCATATCTCTGGGTCCTCTGTACTTTGACTGTTTTTTTCTGTCTGTCGTTTTCCTTTGTGTGACATTACCTCATCTCTGCCATGCCCTTAACCTTTTTCTTTTCCTTCATCTTGGTATTTTCTCGTGCCCGGGCCTTTGTTGATGAGGGCAGTTTCTGCCTGTCCCGGTGTCACACTCTTAAAAAAAATATATTCATGAATGAATTTACAGACTCTGGTAGGTCATTTACATATACAAGGAACAAAAGTGGCCCTAAAACTGAAGCCTGTGGAACTCCACTACTAACTCTTCTCCATTCAGACATTGAGTGTCTTACTCTAACCCTCTGTTCCCTTCCTTCTAAGTAAGTTTTTATCCATTCCAAGACATTTCCACCTATTCTAGCCATTGCTTGCAGCTTCCTAATAAGTCTCCCATGTGGAACAGTGTCAATCTCTTTCTGGAAGTCTAGGAATATGCAATCTGCCCAGCCCTCTCTTTCCTGTAAGATTCGGCTTACCTCATCATAAAATTCTAATAAGTTTGTTACTGTTGATCTACCTTCTCTGAAGCCATGTTGCCTCACTGACAAAAAGTTGAAAGATTCCAAGTGAAGAGAGATATGTTTCCTTAGTAGTGTCTCCACTCTGCAAACTATGCTGGTCAAGGAAACTGGTCTATATTTCAGAGCTGTATCCCTCCTTCCCTTTTTAGTTCCTGGGTTCA
>JAXCGZ010014709.1:0-14165 GCA_037179515.1 Halocaridina rubra
CTAAGTATAGCAGAAAAAGCAATAAGGCTGCATTCCTTTTAACCTTCTGTGGTGTAGTGGTAGCACCTTGACTTAGTAATCATAAGTCCTAGGTTCGAGTCCCGGTTGGGGTAAAAAATATTATTCATGTTTTCACATATGTAATGTGCTTATTTGATAATTTCAAGGCCTGAATGAGATTGGGAATTGAATTAAATGCTAAAATGAAGCCACGAGTGAGGTTGGGGAATCTGTAATATGAACAATGTGGCATTCAGTTAGAATGCGTTCATTGCTAAGTATAGCAGATATAAGCTATAAGGCTGTATTCCTTTTAACCTTCTGTGGTGTAGTGGTAGCGCCTTGACTTAGTAATCATAAGTCCTAGGTTCGAGTCCCGGTCGTTGTAAAAAAATGAACCATGTTTTCACATATGTAATGTGCTTATTTGATAATTTGAAGGCCTGAATGAGATTGGGAATTGAATTAAATGCTAAAATGAAGCCACGAGTGAGGTTGGGGAATCTGTAATATGAACATAGTGGCATTCAGTTAGAATGCGTTCATTCCTAAGTATTGTAGATATAAGCTATAAGGCTGGATTCCTTATAACCTTCTGTGGTGTAGTGGTAGTGCCTTGACTTAGTAATCATAAGTCCTAGGTTCGAGTCCCGGTCGGGGAGAAAAAATGATTCATGTTTTCACATATGTAATGTGTTTATTTGATAATTTCAAGGCCCGAATGAGATTGGGAATTGAATTAAATGCTAAAATGAAACCACGAGTGAGGTTGGGGAATCTGTAATATGAACATAGTGGCATTCAGTTAGAATGCGTTCATTCCTAAGTATAGCAGATATAAGAAATAAGGCTGGATTCCTTTTAACCTTCTGTGGTGTAGTGGTAGCGCCTTGACTTAGTAATCATAAGTCCTAGGTTCGAGTCCCGGTTGGGGTAAAAAATATTATTCATGTTTTCACATATGTAATGTGCTTATTTGATAATTTCAAGGCCCGAATGAGATTGGGAATTGAATTAAATGCTAAAATGAAGCCACGAGTGAGGTTGGGGAATCTGTAATATGAACATTGTGGCATTCAGTTAGAATGCGTTCATTCCTAAGTATTGTAGATATAAGCTATAAGGCTGGATTCCTTATAACCTTCTGTGGTGTAGTGGTAGCGCCATGACTTAGTAATCATAAGTCCTAGGTTCGAGTCCCGATCGGGGTAAAAAAATGATTCATGTTTTCACATATGTAATGTGCTTATTTGATCATTTCAAGGCCCGAATGAGATTGGAAATTGAATTAAATGCTAAAATGAAGCCACGAGTGAGGCTGGGGAATCTGTAATATGAACATAGTGGCATTCAGTTAGAATGCATTCGTTCCTAAGTATAGCAGATATAAGCAATAAGACTGGATTCCTTTTAACCTTCTGTGGTGTAGTGGTAGCGCCTTGACTTAGTAATTATAAGTCCTAGGTTCTTGTCCCGGTCGGGTTAAAAAAATGATTCATGTTTTCACATATGTAATGTGCTTATTTGATAATTTCAAGGCCCGAATGAGATTGGGAATTGAATTAAATGCTAAAATGAAGCCACGAGTGAGGTTGGGGAATCTGTAATATGAACATAGTGGCATTGAGTTAAAATGCGTTCATTCCTAAGTATAGCAGATATAAGCTATAAGGTTGTATTCCTTTTAACCTTCTGTGCTGTAGTGGTATCGCCTTGAATTAGTAATCATAAGTTCTAGGTTCGAGTCCCGATCGGGGTAAAAAAATGATTCATGTTTTCACATATATAATGTGCTTATTTGATCATTTAAAGACCCGAATGAGATTGGGAATTGAATTAAATGCTAAAAAGAAGCCACGAGTGAGGTTGGGGAATCTGTAATATGAACATAGTGGCATTCAGTTAGAATGCGTTCATTCCTAAGTATAGCAGATATAAGCTATAAGGCTGGATTCCTTTTAACATTCTGTGGTGTAGTGGTAACGCCTTGACTTAGTAATCATAAGTACTAGGTTCGATTCCCGGTCGGGTTAAAAAAATGATTCATGTTTTCACATATGTAATGTGCTTATTTGATAATTTCAAGGCCCGAATGAGATTGGGAATTGAATTAAATGCTAAAATGAAGTGACGAGTGAGGTTGGGGAATCTGTAATATGAACATAGTGGCATTCAGTTAGAATGCGTTCATTCCTAAGTATAGCAAATATAAGCTGTAAGGCTGGATTCCTTTTAACCTTCTGTGGTGTAGTGGTAGCGCCTTGACTTAGTAATCATAAGTCCTAGGTTCGAGTCCCAGTTGGGGTAAAAATATGATTCATGTTTTCACATATGTAATGTGCTTATTTGATAATTTCAAGGCCCGAATGAGATTGGGAATTGAATTAAATGCTAAAATGAAGCCACGAGTGAGGTTGGGGAATCTGTAATATGAACATAGTGGCATTCAGTTAGAATGCGTTCATTCCTAAGTATAGCAAATATAAGCTGTAAGGCTGGATTCCTTTTAACCTTCTGTGGTGTAGTGGTAGCGCCTTGACTTAGTAATCATAAGTCCTAGGTTCGAATCCAGGTCGGGGTAAAAAATTGATTCATGTTTTCACATATGTAATGTGCTTATTTGAAAATTTCAAGGCCCGAATGAGATTGGGAATTGAATTAAATGCTAAAAAGAAGGCACGAGTGAGGTTGGGGAATCTGTAATATGAACATAGTGGCATTCAGTTAGAATGAGTTCATTCCTAAGTGTAGCAGATATAAGCTATAAGGCTGGATTCCTTTTAACCTTCTGAGGTGTAGTGGTAGCGCCTTGACTTAGTAATCATAATTCCTAGGTTCGAGTTCCGGTCGGGGTAAAAAATGATTCATGTTTTCACATATGTAATGTGCTTATTTGATAATTTCAAGGCCCGAATGAGATTGGGAATTGAATTAAATGCTAAAATGAAGCCACGAGTGAGGTTGGGGAATCTGTAATATGAACATAGTGGCATTCAGTTAGAATGTGTTCATTCCTAAGTATAGCAGATATAAGCAATAAGGTTGGATTCCTTTTAACTTTCTGTGGTGTAGTGGTAGCGCCTTGACTTAGTAATCATGAGTCCTAGGTTCGAGTCCCGGTCGGGGTAAAAAAATGATTCATGTTTTCACATATGTAATGTGCTTACTTGATAATTTCAAGGCCCGAATGAGAATGGGAATTAAATTAAATGCTAGAATGAAGCCACGAGTAAGGTTGGAGAATCTGTAATATGAACATAGTGGCATTCAGTTAGAATGCGTTCATTCCTAAGTATAGCAGATATAAGCTATAAGGCTGGATTCCTTTTAACCTTCTGTGGTGAAGTGGTAGCGCCTTGACTTAGTAATCATGAGTCCTAGGTTCGAGTCCCGATCGGGGTAAAAAAATGATTCATGTTTTCACATATGTAATGTGCTTACTTGATCATTTCAAGACCCGAATGAGATTGGGAATTGAATTAAATGCTAAAATGAAGCCACGAGTGAGGTTGGGGAATCAGTAATATGAACATAGTGGCATTCAGTTAGAATGCGTTCATTCCTAAGTATAGCAGATATAAGCTATAAGGCTGGATTCCTTTTAACATTCTGTGGTGTAGTGGTAACGCCTTGACTTAGTAATCATAAGTCCTAGGTTCGAGTCGCGGTCGGGTTAAAAAAATGATTCATGTTTTCACATATGTAATGTGCTTATTTGATAATTTCAAGGCCCGAATGAGATTGGGAATTGAATTAAATGCTAAAATGAAGCCACAAGTGAGGTTGGGGAATCTGTAATATGAACATAGTGGCATTCAGTTAGAATGCATTCATTCCTAAGTATAGCAGATATAAGCTATAAGGCTGGATTCCTTTTAACATTCTGTGGTGTAGTGGTAGCGCCTTGACTTAGTAATCATAAGTCCTAGGTTCGAGTCGCGTTCGGGGTAAAAAAATGATTCATGTTTTCACATATGTAATGTGCTTATTTGATAATTTCAACTCCCGAATGAGATTGGGAATTGAATTAAATGCTAAAATGAAGCCACGAGTGAGATTGGGGAATCTGTAATATGAACATAGTGGCATTCAGTTAGAATGCGTTCATTCCTAAGTATAGCAGATATAAGCTATAAGGCTGGATTCCTTTTAACCTTCTGTGGTGTAGTGGTAGTGCCTTAACTTAGTAATCATAAGTCCTAGGTTCGAGTCCCGGTCGGGGTAAAAAAAATGATTCATGTTTTCACATATGTAATGTGCTTATTTGATAATTTCAAGTCCCGAATGAGATTGGGAATTGAATTAAATGCCAACATGAAGCCACGAGTGAGGTTGGGGAATCTGTAATATGAACATAGTGGCATTGAGTTAGAATGCGTTCATTCCTAAGTATAGCAGATATAAGCTATAAGGCTGGATTCCTTTTAACCTTCTGTGGTGAAGTGGCAGCACCTTGACTTAGTAATCATAAGTCCTAGGTTCGCGTCCCAGTTGGGGTAAAAAAATGATTCATGTTTTCACATATGTAATGTCCTTATTTGATCATTTCAAGGCCCGAATGAGATCGGGAATTGAATTAAATGCTAAAATGAAGCCACGAGTGAGGTGGGGGAATCTGTAATATGAACATAGTGGCATTCAGTTAGAATGCGTTCATTCCTAAGTATAGCAGATATAAGCTATAAGGCTGGATTCCTTTTAACCTTCTGTGGTGTAGTGGTAGCGCCTTGACTTAGTAATCATAAGTCCTAGGTTCGAGTCCCGGTTGGGGTAAAAAAATGATTCATGTTTTCACATATGTAATGTGCTTATTTGATAATTTCAAGGCCCGAATGAGATTGGGAATTGAATTAAATGCTAAAATGAAGCCACGAGTGAGGTTGGGGAATCTGTAATATGAACATAGTGGCATTCAGTTAGAATGCGTTCATTCCTAAGTATAGCAGATATAAGCTATAAGGCTGGATTCCTTTTAACCTTCTGTGGTGTAGTGGTAGCACCTTGACTTAGTAATCATAAGTCCTAGGTACGAGTCCCGGTTGGGGTAAAAAATTGATTCATGTTTTCACATATGTAATGTGCTTATTTGATAATTTCAAGGCCCGAATGAGATTGGGAATTGAATTAAATGCTAAAATGAAGCTACGAGTGAGATTGGGGAATCTGTAATATGAACATAGTGGCATTGAGTTAGAATGTGTTCATTCCTAACTATAGCAGATATAAGCTATAAGGCTGGATTCCTTTTAACCTTCTGTGGTGTAGTGGTAGTGCCTTGACTTAGTAATCATAAGTCCTAGGTTCGAGTCCCAGTTGGGGTGAAAAAAATGATTCATGTTTTCACATATGTAAGGTGCTTATTTGATAATTTCAAGACCCAAATCAGATTGGGAATTGAATTAAATGCTAAAATGAAGCCACGAGTGAGGTTGGGGAATCTGTAATATGAACATAGTGGCATTGAGTTAGAATGTGTTCATTCCTAAGTGTAGCAAATATAAGCTATAAGGCTGGATTCCTTTTAACCTTCTGTGGTGTAGTGGTAGCGCCTTGACTTAGTAATCATAAGTCCTAGGTTCGAGTCCCGGTCGGTGTGAAAAAATGATTCATGTTTTCACATATGTAATGTGTTTATTTGATAATTTCAAGGCCCGAATGAGAGTGGGAATTGAATTAAATGCTAAAATGAAGCCACGAGTGAGGTTGATGAATCTGTAATATGAACATAGTGGCATTCAGTTAGAATGCGTTCATTCCTAAGTATAGCAGATATAAGCTATAAGGCTGGCTTCCTTTTAACCTTCTGTGGTGTAGTGGTAGCACCTTGACTTAGTAATCATAAGTCCTAGGTTCGAGTCCCGGTCGGGGTAAAAAAATGATTCATGTTTTCACATATGTAATGTGCTTATTTGATAATTTCAAGGCCCTAATGAGATTGGGAATTGAATTAAATGCTAAAATGAAGGCACGATTGATTTTGGGGAATCTGTAATATGAACATAGTGGCATTCAGTTAGAATGAGTTCATTCCTAAGAGTAGCAGATATAAGCTATAAGGCTGGATTCCTTTTAACCTTCTGTGGTGTAGTGGTAGCGCCTTGACTTAGTAATCATAAGTCCTAGGTTCGAGTCCCGGTCGGGGTAAAAAATGATTCATGTTTTCACATATGTAATGTGCTTATTTGATAATTTCAAGGCCCGAGTGAGATTGGGAATTGAATTAAATGCTAAAATGAAGCCACGAGTGAGGTTGTGGAATCTGTAATATGAACATTCTGGCATTCAGTTAGAATGCGTTCATTCCTAAGTATAGCAGATATAAGCTATAAGGCTGGATTCCTTTTAACCTTCTGTGGTGTAGAGGTAGCGCCTTGACTTAGTAATCATAAGTCCTAGGTTCGAGTCCCGGTTGGGGTAAAAAATATTATTCATGTTTTCACACATGAAATGTGCTTATTTGATAATTTCAAGGCCCGAATGAGATTGGGAATTGAATTAAATGCTAAAATGAAGCCACGAGTGAGGTTGGGGAATCTGTAATATGAACATAGTGGCATTCAGTTGGAATGCGTTCATTCCAAAGTATAGCAGATATAAGCTATAAGGCTGGATTCCTTTTAACCTTCTGTTATGTAGTGGTAGCGCCTTGACTTAGTAATCATAAGTCCTAGGTTCGAGTTCCGGTCGGGGTAAAAAAATGATTCATGTTTTCACATATGTAATGTGCTTATTTGATCATTTCAAGGCCCGAATGAGATTGGGAATTGAATTAAATGCTAAAATGAAGCCACAAGTGAGGTTGGGGAATCTGTAATATGAACATAGCGGCATTCAGTTAGAATGCGTTCATTCCTAAGGCAGATATAAGCTATAAGGCTGGATTCTTAAAAAAATGATTCATGTTTTCACATATGTAATGTGTTTATTTGATAATTTCAAGGCCCGAATGAGATTGGGAATTGAATTAAATGCTAAAATGAAGCCACGAGTGAGGTTGGGGAATCTGTAATATGAACATAGTAGCATTCAGTTAGAATGCGTTCATTCCTAAGTATAGCAGATATAAGCTATAAGGCTGGCTTCCTTTTAACCTTCTGTGGTGTAGTGGTAGCGCCTTGACTTAGTAATCATAAGTCCTAGGTTCGAGTCCCGGTCGGGGTAAAAAAATGATTCATGTGTTCAGATATGTAATGTGCTTATTTGATAATTTCAAGGCCCGAATGAGATTGGGAATTGAATTAAATGCTAAAATGAAGCCACGAGTGAGGTTGGGGAATCTGTAATATGAACATAGTGGCATTCAGTTAGAATGAGTTCATTCCTAAGTGTAGCAGATATAACCTATAAGGCTGGATTCCTTTTAACCTTCTGTGGTGTAGTGGTAGCGCCTTGACTTAGTAATCATAAGTCCTAGGTTCGAGTCACGGTTGGGGTGAAAAAAATGATTCATGTTTTCACATATGTAATGTGCTTATTTGATAATTTCAAGGCCCGAATGAGATTGGGAATTGAATTAAATGCTAAAATGAAGCCACGAGTGAGGTTGGGGAATCTGTAATATGAACATAGTGGCATTCAGTTAGAATGCGTTCATTCCTAAGTATAGCAGATATAAGCTATAAGGCTGGATTCCTTTTAACCTTCTGTGGTGTAGTGGTAGCGCCTTGACTTAGTAATCATAAGTCCTAGATTCGGGTCCCGATCGGGGTAAAAAAATGCTTCATGTTTTCACATATGTAATGTGCTTATTTGATCATTTCAAGGCCCGAATGAGATTGGGAATTGAATTAAATGCTAAAATGAAGCCACGAGTGAGGTTGGGGAATCTGTAATATGAACATAGTGGCATTCAGTTAGAATGCGTTCATTCCTAAGTATAGCAGATATAAGCTATAAGGCTGGATTCCTTTTAACCTTCTGTGGTGTAGTGGTAGTGCCTTGACTTAGTAATCATAAGTCCTAGGTTCGAGTCCTGGTCGGGGTGAAAAAAATGATTCATGTTTTCACATATGTAATGTGCTTATTTGATAATTTCAAGGCCCGAATGAGATTCGGAATTGAATTAAATGCTAAAATGAAGCCACGAGTGAGGTTGGGGAATCTGTAATATGAACATAGTGGCATTCAGTTAGAATGCGTTCATTCCTAAGTATAGCAGATATAAGCTATAAGGTTGTATTCCTTTTAACCTTCTGTGGTGTAGTGGTATCGCCTTGAATTAGTAATCATAAGTCCTAGGTTCGAGTCCCGATCGGGGTAAAAAAATGATTCATGTTTTCACATATATAATGTGCTTATTTGATCATTTAAAGACCCGAATGAGATTGGGAATTGAATTAAATGCTAAAAAGAAGCCACGAGTGAGGTTGGGGAATCTGTAATATGAACATAGTGGCATTCAGTTAGAATGCGTTCATTCCTAAGTATAGCAGATATAAGCTATAAGGCTGGATTCCTTTTAACATTCTGTGGTGTAGTGGTAACGCCTTGACTTAGTAATCATAAGTACTAGGTTCGATTCCCGGTCGGGTTAAAAAAATGATTCATGTTTTCACATATGTAATGTGCTTATTTGATAATTTCAAGGCCCGAATGAGATTGGGAATTGAATTAAATGCTAAAATGAAGTGACGAGTGAGGTTGGGGAATCTGTAATATGAACATAGTGGCATTCAGATAGAATGCATTCATTCCTAAGTATAGCATATATAAGCTATAAGGCTGGATTCCTTTTAACCTTCTGTGGTGTAGTGGTAGCGCCTTGACTTAGTAATCATAAGTCCTAGGTTCGAGTCGCGTTCGGGGTAAAAAAATGATTCATGTTTTCACATATGTAATGTGCTTATTTGATAATTTCAACTCCCGAATGAGATTGGGAATTGAATTAAATGCTAAAATGAAGCCACGAGTGAGATTGGGGAATCTGTAATATGAACATAGTGGCATTCAGTTAGAATGCGTTCATTCCTAAGTATAGCAGATATAAGTTATAAGGCTGGATTCCTTTTAACCTTCTGTGGTGTAGTGGTAGCGCCTTGACTTACTAATCATGAGTCCTAGGTTCAAGTCCCGGTCGGGGTAAAAAAAATGATTCATGTTTTCACATATGTAATGTGCTTATTTGATAATTTCAAGGCCCGAATGAGATTGGGAATTGAATTAAATGCTAAAATGAAGCCACGAGTGAGGTTGGGGAATCTGTAATATGAACATAGTGGCATTCAGTTAGAATGCGTTCATTCCTAAGTATAGCAGATATAAGCTATAAGGCTGGATTCCTTTTAACCTTCTGTGGTGTAGTGGTAGCGCCTTGACTTAGTAATCATAAGTCCTAGGTTCGAGTCCCAGTTGGGGTAAAAATATGATTCATGTTTTCACATATGTAATGTGCTTATTTGATAATTTCAAGGCCCGAATGAGATTGGGAATTGAATTAAATGCTAAAATGAAGCCACGAGTGAGGTTGGGGAATCTGTAATATGAACATAGTGGCATTCAGTTAGAATGCGTTCATTCCTAAGTATAGCAGATATAAGCTATAAGGCTGGATTCCTTTTAACCTTCTGTGGTGTAGTGGTAGCGCCTTGACTTAGTAATCATAAGTCCTAGGTTCGAGTCCCGGTCGGGGTAAAAAATTGATTCATGTTTTCACATATGTAATGTGCTTATTTGATAATTTCAAGGCCCGAATGAGATTGGGAATTGAATTAAATGCTAAAATGAAGCCACGAGTGAGGTTGGGGAATCTGTAATATGAACATAGTGGCATTCAGTTAGAATGCATTCATTCCTAAGTATAGCAGATATAAGCTATAAGGCTGGATTCCTTTTAACCTTCTGTGGTGTAGTGGTAGCGCCTTGACTTAGTAATCATAAGTCCTAGGTTCGAGTCCCGGTCGGGGTAAAAAAATGATTCATGTTTTCACATATGTAATGTGTTTATTTGATAATTTCAAGGCCGGAATGAGATTGGGAATTGAATTAAATGCTAAAATGAAGCCACGAGTGAGGTTGGGGAATCTGTAATATGAACATAGTGGCATTCAGTTAGAATGCGTTCATTCCTAAGTATAGCAGATATAAGCTATAAGGCTGGATTCCTTTTAACCTTCTGTGGTGTAGTGGTAGCGCCTTGACTTAGTAATCATAAGTCCTAGGTTCGAGTCCCGGTCGGGGTAAAAAAATGATTCATGTTTTCACATATGTAATGTGCTTATTTGATAATTTCAAGGCCCGAATGAGATTGGGAATTGAATTAAATGCTAAAATGAAGCCACGAGTGAGGTTGGGGAATCTGTAATATGAACATAGTGGCATTCAGTTAGAATGCGTTCATTCCTAAGTATAGCAGATATAAGCTATAAGGCTGGATTCCTTTTAACCTTCTGTGGTGTAGTGGTAGCGCCTTGACTTAGTAATCATAAGTCCTAGGTTCGAGTCCCGGTCGGGGTAAAAAAATGATTCATGTTTTCACATATGTAATGTGCTTATTTGATAATTTCAAGGCCCGAATGAGATTGGGAATTGAATTAAATGCTAAAATGAAGCCACGAGTGAGGTTGGGGAATCTGTAATATGAACATAGTGGCATTCAGTTAGAATGCGTTCATTCCTAAGTATAGCAGATATAAGCTATAAGGCTGGATTCCTTTTAACCTTCTGTGGTGTAGTGGTAGCGCCTTGACTTAGTAATCATAAGTCCTAGGTTCGAGTCCCGGTCGGGGTAAAAAAATGATTCATGTTTTCACATATGTAATGTGCTTACTTGATAATTTCAAGGCCCGAATGAGATTGGGAATTGAATTAAATGCTAGAATGAAGCCACGAGTGAGGTTGGGGAATCTGTAATATGAACATAGTGGCATTCAGTTAGAATGCGTTCATTCCTAAGTATAGCAGATATAAGCTATAAGGCTGGATTCCTTTTAACCTTCTGTGGTGTAGTGGTAGCGCCTTGACTTAGTAATCATAAGTCCTAGGTTCGAGTCCCGATCGGGGTAAAAAAATGATTCATGTTTTCACATATGTAATGTGCTTACTTGATAATTTCAAGGCCCGAATGAGATTGGGAATTGAATTAAATGCTAAAATGAAGCCACGAGTGAGGTTGGGGAATCTGTAATATGAACATAGTGGCATTCAGTTAGAATGCGTTCATTCCTAAGTATAGCAGATATAAGCTATAAGGCTGGATTCCTTTTAACATTCTGTGGTGTAGTGGTAGCGCCTTGACTTAGTAATCATAAGTCCTAGGTTCGAGTCGCGTTCGGGGTAAAAAAATGATTCATGTTTTCACATATGTAATGTGCTTATTTGATAATTTCAAGGCCCGAATGAGATTGGGAATTGAATTAAATGCTAAAATGAAGCCACGAGTGAGGTTGGGGAATCTGTAATATGAACATAGTGGCATTCAGTTAGAATGCGTTCATTCCTAAGTATAGCAGATATAAGCTATAAGGCTGGATTCCTTTTAACCTTCTGTGGTGTAGTGGTAGCGCCTTGACTTAGTAATCATAAGTCCTAGGTTCGAGTCCCGGTCGGGGTAAAAAAATGATTCATGTTTTCACATATGTAATGTGCTTATTTGATAATTTCAAGGCCCGAATGAGATTGGGAATTGAATTAAATGCTAAAATGAAGCCACGAGTGAGGTTGGGGAATCTGTAATATGAACATAGTGGCATTCAGTTAGAATGCGTTCATTCCTAAGTATAGCAGATATAAGCTATAAGGCTGTATTCCTTTTAACCTTCTGTGGTGTAGTGGTAGCGCCTTGACTTAGTAATCATAAGTCCTAGGTTCGAGTCCCGGTCGGGGTAAAAAAATGATTCATGTTTTCACATATGTAATGTGCTTATTTGATAATTTCAAGGCCCGAATGAGATTGGGAATTGAATTAAATGCTAAAATGAAGCCACGAGTGAGGTTGGGGAATCTGTAATATGAACATAGTGGCATTCAGTTAGAATGCGTTCATTCCTAAGTATAGCAGATATAAGCTATAAGGCTGGATTCCTTTTAACCTTCTGTGGTGTAGTGGTAGTCGCCTTGACTTAGTAATCATAAGTCCTAGGTTCGAGTCCCGGTCGGGGTAAAAAAATGATTCATGTTTTCACATATGTAATGTGCTTATTTGATAATTTCAAGGCCCGAATGAGATTGGGAATTGAATTAAATGCTAAAATGAAGCCACGAGTGAGGTTGGGGAATCTGTAATATGAACATAGTGGCATTCAGTTAGAATGCGTTCATTCCTAAGTATAGCAGATATAAGCTATAAGGCTGGATTCCTTTTAACCTTCTGTGGTGTAGTGGTAGCGCCTTGACTTAGTAATCATAAGTCCTAGGTTCGAGTCCCGGTCGGGGTAAAAAAATGATTCATGTTTTCACATATGTAATGTGCTTATTTGATAATTTCAAGGCCCGAATGAGATTGGGAATTGAATTAAATGCTAAAATGAAGGCACGAGTGAGGTTGGGGAATCTGTAATATGAACATAGTGGCATTCAGTTAGAATGCGTTCATTCCTAAGTATAGCAGATATAAGCTATAAGGCTGGATTCCTTTTAACCTTCTGTGGTGTAGTGGTAGCGCCTTGACTTAGTAATCATAAGTCCTAGGTTCGAGTCCCGTTCGGGGTAAAAAAATGATTCATGTTTTCACATATGTAATGTGCTTATTTGATAATTTCAAGGCCCGAATGAGATTGGGAATTGAATTAAATGCTAAAATGAAGCCACGAGTGAGATTGGGGAATCTGTAATATGAACATAGTGGCATTCAGTTAGAATGCGTTCATTCCTAAGTATAGCAGATATAAGCTATAAGGCTGGATTCCTTTTAACCTTCTGTGGTGTAGTGGTAGCGCCTTGACTTAGTAATCATAAGTCCTAGGTTCGAGTCCCGGTCGGGGTAAAAAAATGATTCATGTTTTCACATATGTAATGTGCTTATTTGATAATTTCAAGGCCCGAATGAGATTGGGAATTGAATTAAATGCTAAAATGAAGCCACGAGTGAGGTTGGGGAATCTGTAATATGAACATAGTGGCATTCAGTTAGAATGCGTTCATTCCTAAGTATAGCAGATATAAGCTATAAGGCTGGATTCCTTTTAACCTTCTGTGGTGTAGTGGTAGCGCCTTGACTTAGTAATCATAAGTCCTAGGTTCGAGTCCCGGTCGGGGTAAAAAAATGATTCATGTTTTCACATATGTAATGTGCTTATTTGATAATTTCAAGGCCCGAATGAGATTGGGAATTGAATTAAATGCTAAAATGAAGCCACGAGTGAGGTTGGGGAATCTGTAATATGAACATAGTGGCATTCAGTTAGAATGCGTTCATTCCTAAGTATAGCAGATATAAGCTATAAGGCTGGATTCCTTTTAACCTTCTGTGGTGTAGTGGTAGCGCCTTGACTTAGTAATCATAAGTCCTAGGTTCGAGTCCCGGTCGGGGTAAAAAATTGATTCATGTTTTCACATATGTAATGTGCTTATTTGATAATTTCAAGGCCCGAATGAGATTGGGAATTGAATTAAATGCTAAAATGAAGCCACGAGTGAGGTTGGGGAATCTGTAATATGAACATAGTGGCATTCAGTTAGAATGCGTTCATTCCTAAGTATAGCAGATATAAGCTATAAGGCTGGATTCCTTTTAACCTTCTGTGGTGTAGTGGTAGCGCCTTGACTTAGTAATCATAAGTCCTAGGTTCGAGTCCCGGTCGGGGTAAAAAAATGATTCATGTTTTCACATATGTAATGTGCTTATTTGATAATTTCAAGGCCCGAATGAGATTGGGAATTGAATTAAATGCTAAAATGAAGCCACGAGTGAGGTTGGGGAATCTGTAATATGAACATAGTGGCATTCAGTTAGAATGCGTTCATTCCTAAGTATAGCAGATATAAGCTATAAGGCTGGATTCCTTTTAACCTTCTGTGGTGTAGTGGTAGCGCCTTGACTTAGTAATCATAAGTCCTAGGTTCGAGTCCCGGTCGGGGTAAAAAAATGATTCATGTTTTCACATATGTAATGTGCTTATTTGATAATTTCAAGGCCCGAATGAGATTGGGAATTGAATTAAATGCTAAAAAGAAGGCACGAGTGAGGTTGGGGAATCTGTAATATGAACATAGTGGCATTCAGTTAGAAT
>JAXCGZ010014710.1:0-5000 GCA_037179515.1 Halocaridina rubra
ATTCATACACATCTCCCTTACGTTTGTATAGGGGCACTATACAAGCAATCACCCATTCCACTGGCACCATTGGCAACATAAAGCATATATCAAACACTCTCACTAACCATTCCAATGCAGTCACACCCCCTTCTTTCAACATCTCCGCCCTCACACCATCCATTCCAAATGCTTTACCTGCCTTCGCTTCATACAATGACCTTTTCACCTCCTCTCTTGTAATCTCTCTCTCCTTTTTATCTCCCATTACTGGCACTTGAACACCCCCCACTGCCACTATAGCTGCCTCACTATCTTCCTCAACATTCAGCAAGCACTTAAAATATTCTGCACATCTTTTCCTTGCATCGTTCCCTCTTAACATCTGTCCATTCACATCTTTCACTGTCTCATGCATCCTCGATCCACCCTTCCTTACTCTCTTCACTTCTCTCCAAAACTTCTCTTTATTCTCCTCATATGATCTACTAAAATCCTGTCCCCTTCTAACATTTGCCAACCTCTTCTCTTCCTCTTCCTTCTGCTTGGTTTCCACATTTTTCTCCCTATATCTTTCATACTTCTCCTTACTTTTACACTGCAGCCATTCCTCAAAAGCCCTCTTTTTCTCTTCCACCTTCATTTTCACCCATTCATTCCACCACTCGCTGCCCCTCCTCATGACTCCTCCAACAAACCTCTTTCCACACACATCACTTGCATTTCCCACAGAACATTCTTTCATCAACCTCCATTCCTCCTCTAACTCCCAAACTTCTCTTTCTTTCACCCTGTCATACGCCACTTTCAACCTGTCCTGATATTCCTGTCTCCTCTCTTGCTTTTTCAACTCTTCCACCTTCACCATTTCCATTCTACACCCCCCCACTCTATTTCCCCACTCTTTTGCTACTACCACTTTTGGTTCAACCAAAAAATGATCTGACATCCCAGCAGCCACACCCCTAAATGCATGCACATCTGTCACTCTACCAATCATGCTCTTTGCTACCAACATAATCCATCAATGCTCTTTCTTTCACTCTTCCATTTGGCACTCTCATCCATGTATACTTATTTATTAACTTCTTCTTAAATAAACTATTACCTATCACCAACTCTTGCTCCACACATATATCTAACAGTCTCTCGCCACTCTCATTCCCACCTGGTACCCCATACTTTCCTACAACACCTTCTACCTCTCAATCACCCACTCTGGCATTCAAGTCACCCAACACAACTACATAGTTCTTTCTACTCAGACCATCCACACACCTAGCTAACTCACTCCAAAATTCATCCCGCTCTTCCTCACTTCTCTCACATCCTGGCCCATACGCACTAACAAAAGCCCAACATCCCCTACCTATCCTAGCCCTCACCCACGTCAGCCTAGAAGACACTTCTTTTCATTCCACTACCTTATTTACCATCTATTCACTCAGCAATAATGCCACACCTTCTCTCGCTCTCCTCCTGTCAACCCCAGACACCCTACCTGTCACATCATCAAATGCCACTTCTCCTTTTCCTTTCATCTTCGTCTCACACAAAACCAATACGTCCATTCTCCTCCTACCAAACATATATCCAATCTCACATCTTTAGCTCTCTATCGTACTACAACCACACACATTTAGACACCCCAAAGCTAAAGTTTGGGGAGAAGTTATTCTCCCCTCTACTCCCCTTCTTTTTTGATGTCTCGCAGGGAGTTAATACAAGGGGGGATTCCTAAACCCCTCACCCTGTCCACTTTTAGTTGCCTCTTACGACACGCAGGGAATACGGTGGGGCTATTCTTTGATATTAGTAACAAAGATAAAGAATTATGTAGAGGAATAAACTGTAGTATGACTTTTGATATACTGTTGATTATCTAGATGTACCTGACATGGTTCGAGGCATTCCTCGTGAACATCGACCTCTTTCACCTTTGTGCTTGTGGTTACATCAAACATGGAGCTATTGTGGTGGCCAGATCTCTTATTCCTGGGGCTCTCTCCCCTGTGGACAAGACCGTGGTGACGACTCCTGACACGGACACTTTGATGATCCTCCCCTACCATGCCAAGAAGATCGACCACTCCTTATATCTCGATCATGGTACTGGGGTGCATCATAAACTGATAAATGTATCTGAACTGGCTGAGTTACTGTGCCCAGATTATTGCAGCACCCTGCTGGGGTATTATGTTTTTTCTGGGGAAGACTGCACAAGTGCATTCAAAGGCAAGGGCAAGGTGAATCCGCTCTAGAAACTGCAGAAGAACCCTATGTATCAAAATGCTTTTAGCAAACTTGACACATTGTGGTTGGTGCCTGTTGAGCTGCAGCAAGTTGCCTAGCTCAAAAGATATTCAACTTTCTAATGTTTCTAGGATTTGCATCCACGTACCAAGTATTTATAATAAAGGGTAAAAACGAACCCCGTGGGACATTATTTAAACCTGTTACCTTTCAAAATATTAAAATAGACACTTCAAAAAATAGAATAAAATAGGTGCCAACAAAAAATCCACTAGGTGCAAGTGGACCCCTTCTTTCGACTAGACTATTTGGCCCACGTCATCTATGCACAATCTTCCTCCACTCATTCCTATATCTTGCAAGCACTCTTCCCTTTTCCATTGACATTCCATGTGCATTTAGTGCTCTTTTCACCCCATCCATCCATCTCATTCTAGGTCTCCCTCTTGACCTAACCCCAATCAATTCTGCCCTGCACACTCTCCACTATTCATTCATCACTCATTCTTTCCATGTGTCAAAACCAATTAAACACCCTGATCTAACCTATCCGACAACTTCATTTCAACACCAGTTCTCTGCCTGAAACCCTCATTTCTTTTATGAGTGTCGCACTGTAACAGACAAAAGGACTGCTCTCATCAAAAAAGGCCCTGCCACGAGAAAACATTAAGACAAAGGAAAAGGAAAAGGTTATGGACAAGGCAGAGATGAGGTAATGATACACAAAGGAAAATGACAGACTGAAAAAATAGTCAAAGTACAGAAGACTTAGAGATATGAAGGAAAAGGCCCTGAGATGACGATAGATCTGCTTTTTGAGGGAAGATAGGTTATAAGAATTTGGAAAGATAGAAGGAGGAGGAGAGTTCCAGAATCTGGAGGTAGATGGGAAGAAGCAGTCGCTGCACCGACCAAGCTGCGAGCTATAAATCTCCACACAGTGCCTGAGAGACGAGGCCGCTTGGCGAGTGTTGCGTGGCTTTTGTAGTGGGGGAGGAAGGCAGCTCGCCAACTCATCACAGCAGTGATGGAAGAAGTAGCGATAGAAAGAGAAAGATATGATACCTTATGGCGAAGAGAAAAAGAGTCCAGATTAGAAGTAAGGAAAGGATAATTAATGATTTTGATTGCCTTATATTCAACCCTATCAAGCAGATAAGTATAAGAAGAAGCACCCCAGATGTGTAAGCATTAGTCTAAGCAGGGAGAGATAAGACATAAATTTTAAGTAACTGTAAAGAGGAAAAGTAATGACGAAAACGGCACAGAAACCCCAATTTTTTGGATAAAGATTTAGAAATTTGGATTATGTGACTCCTCCAAGACAAGTTAGAGGGTATATGGATTACTAACAAGTTGGTAGAATTCAGAGGGTAAATTTAGTAAGTTTCGAAAACAGTAGGGCAATCAGGAGGAGAAGAGGATAAAGAGATAGCCAAAAACTGTGACTTGGAGGCATTAAATTTAACTAATTTTGGGTGCCCTACTCAGATACCCTCTGCAAATCGGAGTTGAGAGTAGAAGAAAGAGTGATACGAGACTGATTTTACGAGTGGTAAATGAAAGTTGAGAAGGAAAGGCAGAGAGAAAGTGAAGGGTAAAATTGTCGGCAAAGGTGTGCAGAAGAGAGGAAGATGGGGGATTGTAGAAGATCATTGATGAAGAGAATGAACAGAGTAGGTGAAAGAATAGAGATCTGTGTAACACCACTGGTAACAGGGAATGGGCTAGATGTTGAACCGTCAACAACTACAGATGTAAAACAATTAGAAAGAAAACTGGAAATCTGAGAACAGAGAGAAGGGGTAAAATCATAGGCAAGGAGTTTGTCCAACAAAGCCTTGTGCCAGACTGTCAAAAAAAAAAATCAAGGCCGAAAACAAAGGATTCTCCATAGTTCTTCAGAGAAGATGACAATACATGAGTAAGAAACGACAGGAGGTCACCAGTGGATCTTGCCTTGTGGAAGCTGTACTGGTGATCGGAGATAAGTGAGTTAGATTCGAGGAGTTTCAAGGGGTGAGCTTTGAGCAAAATTTCGAAAAAATTAGCGATAGAAGAGGTTATGGCGGTAGGTTGGTAGTTTGAAGGAATAGCGCGGTCTCCCTTCTTAGGAACAGGTTGTACTAGAGCATGCTTCCAAGATGGAGGATGAATACTGGGTGATAGAATGAGGTGAATAAGACGGCAAAGTACGGGAGCCAGTTCATCTGCAAACTCCTTAAGGAACCTTACGGAGATACCATCGAGACCAGATGTCTTGTTGGTCTTTAGCAATCAAAGAACCTTATGAAATTTGGGTGAAGAAAGGATGAGAGAGAGTATAGGGTTAGAGAGGGTTAAAGAATGAGGGACATGTGCGCTGGAATCGCTTACAGAAGAGTTGGCAGACAAATGAGAGCCAAAGAGAGTAACTTAGTCTGTAGGACAGCAAGTTCTAGAACCATAAGATCGGAGGAGATGGGGAGAACTAGAGTTACAAAAGTTTTTGGAGAGGATTTTGGCTAAGGACTAGAAACATTTGTCAGTGGGAGTGGAGTTAAAGTCATTAACTTTTTTGTTATAAGGAAAGTCTTAGACTTTCGAATCTGAGCAGTACAGCAATTCCTAGCTACAATAAAATCAGAGCGAGTTAATTCAGAAGGAGAGGCTTGGTATGACCGATGTGTTCTATTCCTGTCCTAGATAGCCATGGAGCAGGCATGATCAAACCAAGGTTTAGGGGAAAAAAGAGTTTTCACAGAGAAGGGGATGTACACCTTTAT
>JAXCGZ010014711.1:0-2500 GCA_037179515.1 Halocaridina rubra
TCGTAAAATTCTAATAAGTTTGTTACTGTTGATCTTCCTTCTCTGAAGCCATGTTGCCTCACTGACAAAAAGTTGAAGGATTCCAAGTGAAGAGAGATATGTTTCCTTAGTAGTTTCTCCATAACTTTGCAAACTATGCTGGTCAAGGAAACTGGTCTATAGTTCAGAGCCGTATCCCTCCTTCCCTTTTTGAAGATAGGTATCACATTTGCTTGTTTCCAGCATCTTGGAATCTCCCCCGACTCCAGTGACTCCTTAAATATGATACTTAGTGCCACTGATATTGTGTTTGCGCATTTTTTAAGCACATGAGGGGATATGTCATCAGGACCTGTAGCTTTATGAACATCTAAATCCATCAGCGCTTTGCATACCTCTGTGGCTGTAAGGTTGATGTTCTCTAATACCGGCCCTTGAGCTTCTATCACTGCAATCTGAGGGGGTGGGGTATTTTCTACTGTAAATACTGACTGAAACTCCTTGTTCAATTCTTTGCAGATCTCTTCGTCCGTCTCAGTGATGCTTCCATCCGCTCTCTTTAGCCTTAAAACCTGTTCTTTTACCTTCAGTTTTCCTCTGATAAAGCTGTGGAAAAGCTTGGGATTTTCTTTAGCCTTCCTGGTGATGTCCCTCTCATAATCTCTCTCTGCCTCTCTCCTTTTACTTAGGTAGTCATTTCTTGCTCTTTTGTAGGTTTGCCAGGCATTTATGTTTTTTCTCCTCCTATACCTTTTCCAGCATTTGTCTCTCCACTCCTTAGCTCTTTTACACCCATTATCGAACCATTTCTCTCTGGCATGAATTACACCTACTTTGGTGACAGGTATGCAGCAATCTACTATCTTCCCATATTTCTCACAAAAGATGTCATACATTTCTTGTACAGATTTGTTGTAAAATAAGGTTCTCCAGTCAATAACTGCAAAAAGCTCATTCATTTTGATGTAATCTACTTTCGGATAGTTCCTCCTCATGTCCTCAGTGCCTCTACTCTCAGGAAGAATGTCTTCAATGATATACTCCATCAACAACACACAGTGGTCACTCTTTCCAATTGGTGGTTCATACTCAATATTTTCAATATCCAACACATTATCTGTGAACACTAGATCAAGTAGTGATGGCTCATCCCCACCCCTGGCTCTTGTTGGTTCCATTACATGTTGGTGTAGGAAATTCCCTTGTACGCAATCTAGGAATCTTGCCCCAAATGAGTCCTCACCACTGTGTGGGTCAAGATTTATCCAATCTATCTCTTTATGATTAAAGTCTCCCATAATCAAAATCCTACATTTTTTCTCCCGCGCCATGTTAACAACTGAGTTTATGACTTCAATCGTACCTATATGACTTTCCTCATAAATTTCAAGCCTATTTTGGTTCCTTGGTGGGTTGTATACAACAGTTATTATAATGCTCTCTGACCCAGTATTTATGCGAGCAAAAAGAAATTCCCTGAACTCACTTTCTATAGCCAAGTTTATTTCTTCAACTTGAATCCTCTCACTTATGAGCAGTGCTATCCCTCCACCAGTCCTCTCAGATCTTTCAACCCTTAGTATTCTGAAGCCCTTAGGAAAAACTGTGACACTGTTTATGTCCTCACTCAACTTAGTCTCTGTAATTGCTACTATATCTGCCTTACTGTTGTGAATCCTATCTTTTAATTCTACTGCCTTACCAGCTAATCCATCAGCATTTGTGTATAACAATCTTAATGAGGCCCCATCCCCTGATCTTCTGTCATTATCTTCTTTATCTCCCCTTTGTCTGGAAGTATTCTGTAACGAAAATTTTTCTTCTCTTCTTCATTTCTTTCATCATTTAACCTTCTTGCCTCTTGCAACAAGTTTTTGATCTTTCCCATCTCTTCCTGTGTTCTGTATCGTCTAATGAACACTTCTTTGCATTCTTGAAGGTCTTTTAGACTTTTTTTTCAACAATATTTCCCTACATGTCTCCCCTCTCTCAAAGGTTACTTTTGTTGGTCTCGGCTTTCCTTCCCTCGAATATTTACCTAGTTGGTGTATGTTTACAATATCCTCAGGACCACATACTACTCCAAGCTTTCTTATCAGGTCTACAACGTTAGCTTTATTTTCTTCAAGTCTCCCCTGCCATGTTGGCTCCTGGGATTCACTTATGCCTGAGATTACCACTGTCTTCTCCTTATCAAGTGCCTGTCTGATGAGTGGGTTTGCCCTTTCCATCACAACGTCTTTCATTTTTTCGATTACTGTCTCTTTATAGTCAACTGTTTGTATGCTTTCCAGTGCCACCACCTTTACAGCCTCTTTTACTGCCACATTCCCCTTTAGTGCATCAGCAAAGGACGTTTTCATGGCATCATTTTCCATATTCAGCTCCTGGAACTCTTTTCTGAAGTGTTCAATGTTTTCCTTAATCTGAACATTCCAAGCAGCAATCTCGTCTCTCTCAGAAGAGAGCAGTGAACTAACATCTAATTCCTTTAGGTTGTCATTCAGCTGTTTGTTTTTAT
>JAXCGZ010014711.1:5000-14107 GCA_037179515.1 Halocaridina rubra
TATATATATATATATATATATATTGTAACTGTGGTTTCAATGAATATTATTATAGAAAAGAAGTTGAACATCATAGGAACCGCTTTTTTTCAGTATTTACGATATTTCTGATTATTCTATATTAGTGTTACTAGTATACCTCCCTATATCTAATTCTTTTTGTTCCTTATATATCCTCCTTTACTTTCCCCCCCCCCATTATTGGTTTTATCTATTTCTGTCCTTGCTGAAGTATCCAAGTCCCAGTTCCTATTCTGTGGGCAACACAATCTATTTATATTCAGTCTTGTTTCACTCTTCTCAAACCCCTTCTCTCCCCCTCCCCTGCTCACTCGTGAAATGTCTTCTGTATCTGCATTATCTCCTTTACCTCATCCCCTCCTCCTCCTCCTCCACCCCGTCCCCCACCTCCTCATTCTCCCATTTAGGGTCTTGTCGTCGACGTCAGAAGGAAGTTGTAGATTATTGCCGGTCATGTCAGAGTCACATTGTCATGCAAATGTCGCCCCACTGTCTCTGTTTGCAAGGAAATTAAGGAAGATAACATTGAGGAGGAGTCTGGATGTTGCGACCTATAAGCTCTGATTTCCATCTGCTCAGATGGGAGAGAGAGAAAGAGATTGAGGCTCTGTTCAGAAGGGAGAGAGAAAGAGAGATTGAGGCCCAGTTGGGAGAGACAGAGAAACTTTGTCTCTGTCTTATTATGTGGCCTTTATAAAGTCTAGCATATAAACAATATTCATTGTTCGTTTTAATAATGTAATTTCGTAATTTTTCTCTGAATTAGGGAAAAAATTTAAGATTCTGTGCGGTTGTATCACGGTAGGCAATTGGTTAAATTTCTTGACGCTTTTGTATATATATAATATATATATATATATATATATATATATATATATATATATATATATATATATATATATATATATATATATATATATATATATATATATATATATATATATATATATGAACTGTTACATCAGGTGCTTGCTACCTGAATAAAAAAAAAAAAAGATATATTTTCACTAAATTAAGGCATCAAGCCAAGATCTTGGGTTAATGCAGCACAGTTTTACATATAAACAGCTTACCTGAAATGGCTGCAGATCCAAGCACTTTGGCCACTGTCCAGATGGAAGCATGTAAGGAACCTAAAAGAAAGAAAAAAAAAGATTAATTTCAACAAATGATAGATCACGAGACTTAAAGTTTTTCTGTTTCGCTTCATATTTAAAGCCGTATTTATAAATAAAATATGACACCATGCAAGTCTCTAATGATAGCAGGAGCCAAGACACTTAGAATATTAAAAAATTCATCTAATTTTCTCCAGACTGACAATATTTATGTTTGATGCTAAAATAACGTTCAATATGGAGACTGAGCAACAGCCACCGGACGGACGCCTTCAATCTCTGAAGGTAACCAGAGCAGGGATAAGACAGTATCAACCCCCCCTCCCAATTACTCTAAGAGCTGGGAAAAAAGACAGGGCCCTACTCGCCCCCCTAAAACAACCTCCCAACCACTTGTTAATGCCAGGGACTGAAGACTGTGATTGCAGTTCCTGTTGGACCATTATCTAGAAAATCACAGAGGTTCCTTTGCAAATATGGACATGAACATATGTTCAGATTGACTATAGTTCACAATCCAGCAATTAGGCTACAAATATAAGAGTGCGTAAAAGTTAGCAGTTATGAGAAGGAATTATGTATAAAAAAAAAGGTATAACATTCCTAGTGACAATAGGAGATCTGACAAGTATTAGTGAATTAAAAAAGTGAGCAGAAGACCAGGAGTCGCATGCATGAGGCCACTTCCGATAAACGCTAGTTGGTGATCCTTTAACAGCAGTAGACCAGTGTGCTATTACAACTAAATAGGAAATTATATAGGCCCCACATGATATATGAGGGAATTTCCGAGAATAGGGAAATCTTAATATAGGAAGAATAATTGGATGGCTTTGCACCACAGGTCTACAAGAAAATTCTTGGTCAGTAACATATTTGCAGGGTAAGCAAGGGAACATTTTATATAAGTATATACCAATAACTATTATTCCACTAAAGGATAATTAGTCTGTAGTTCAGTAGACAAGATATCAAGATTACCACAATATCATTTAAGGTAATAAAATAGGCCAAAGTCATAATTATGAATCAATTTTTATGTATCGAAAATGGACAGACCAAAATATCACACTACACGAAAAAGGCGGCAATACAAAGTCAGTGTTGCCATAAAAACAGAAAACCAAAACAATGTACAGTTCGTTATGACAAAAAGAAGCAAAATTAAGGGATCACTTTACAACAACAACAAAATTATTAATAAATAAAGTGAAAATATATATATCAATTAATAAATAAATTAATATATAAATAAAGAAGACATATATCTTACCACTACAACACTCCAAATAAAGAAAGAAAATACACTGCCACTACAAGTCCTCAATATTTGACCTAGATTTAAAATAAATTCATACATTTAACTAATACAAAGCAATGAAACCAATAGTATATGTAGTGTATAGAATTTATAGCCTATTTCTCCCGATGTGCAAAATTCTTGAAGAGAATATGAGAAGAATTTATGTATGCAGGAATTCCTGATAATAGTTTAAATAGTGTACCAAAATATGAGAGATCTATAGCGAAATAAAGGTTTTATTACAATGGAGATAAGAGAGAAAAGATACAGTACGTTTGAAAGAGATAGTGCGTTGGAAAAAGATACATTACGTTGGAATAAATATTAAAGGAAAAGGACACAGGTATATTACCAAGAACAAAATGCTAAGCAAATTAATTGGCATTTCATTTTCAGCCAATACGGAAAATATACCTACATATACAAAGGCCGTAATACCATTTGCAAGGAGTCAAAACATACAGATATTAACTAAATAGGCCTACTAACTCCAACCTTTCAAGCATCAGCACTTTGGTAATGGTTGCCATTATATATAAGCAAAATATTTTATACAAAATATATCTCAGTGACCCAAAGCACTTAAGCTGTGTCAGAAGATTGAAGAACTGTGCACAATATTAAAATAAACTTTCGCATTTCATGGTGCCCTCGAATGCTTCAAGGGGAGGAGGGGAGGGGGCGCCTGAGATAACCTGATAGTTCTGGTTTTACGTCACGGACTCCCTTTTCTTCCAAGGGCTAGGACGTTTGCCTTCTTGCGAAGGACTTGTTTTAGCAGATGTAATCCTTACCCTGAGTGCATGCCCTTGCTAACCTCAGACCGTGACGGGGCGCGAACTCTCGAACTGACGCCTCAGAGTCGCGGACGGTACCGTTTAATAATAGTCAAATTCCAAGAGCAGATTAATGGAAGTTGGAGGTCATAACAGAATAGTTTTTTGGGGCATTAACTATATAAATAGAATCCTAAATAATTCCACATATAATTATCTTTTAAAAATTCCTAGTTTTATACAGCTAGGATTTATCCAGCATATATAAGCAAATATATGTTGCTCTAAATTACATATCTTACAAAACAAATGCTGCAAAAAAAATAATAATAATAATAAAAAATGCATGACTTTTTCTTGATCTTAAATATCATCCCCCCTACGAATGATTGAAATGAATACCAATGAAGAAATATAAACAACTAATGGTAAATGTTTACTTTCACACCCGCAGTTAAAAAAAAAACGGTAGTATTTTATTTAACTTTCAACCACATCACCAACGACTATATGAGTAGGTCTCAATATTGCATGATTGTGTGTGTTATGAAAGAATCTATCAAAATTGTCATATATGATTAGTGTTAGGTTAGGTTAAGTTAGGTTCAATCAGGTTAGGTTAAGTTAGGCTATGTAGGTCAGATTCATTCAAGACATCAAAACCATCTCAAAAACAAATTGCACTTCCAAAGGGAGACGGGTGTAATAGTAAAAATATACCAAAACGTTGAAGATTCCTACTCTTCTAACCAAACTAAATTAACCTAACCTATCTCGAAGCTGAAGAATCACATATCTTAAACAGCTTTCATGAAATTTATGGTATGTTTTTACAATTGCTCCCGCATTAAGTTGGATATGAATATTATGTTTGTAAAAGGTTTCTGGTGTAAAAATACAGTAATTCACTCCAAAACTACATTTCCTTAGTCATGGCACTAGCTACTGAAACCCAAAGGTGAAAAAATCGGCTCCAGCTTACTGGCATTATAAGGATTTTCGTTATAATCATAATTATGGTCAATTAGTCCTATCTTTTTATGTGACTAATTAACACTAAATAAAATCCCACAAAACGAAACAATATGAAACCCCTGCAAAGGGATGTGAAAATCTTTAGAATCACCTTAAAACACTCACCAAAATCCTGTATTAATATTCGTAACACCGCCATACATTCCTAGAAAGTTCAAGACCACAATTTGGCACTATCCAAAGTTAATTATAACACACACACACGCACACATTCACTATGCCTACACTTTTGGCTATATTAACAAATAACTGCTGTTAATCACTTTTAAATCACGGACTCCGTTTTCTTCTATGGTGGCAGTGATAACTAATTATCAAAGTCACGTGGTTTTAAGCAGTTTGCTGTATGTTAATCAAATTTGACGGTCACTTAAAATAGCGTTTAACGTATTTCAGGACTTGATGCCATTATAGTTTATGATACTTGTTTATAATAAACACTAAGATGAGCAAAGGGGAATAAATTGTTTTAATGCGGAAACACTAATTATAGTAACATAACTATCGATTTTAAATGTGGAAGAAAAATGCTATTTTTCGTTCTCAAATAGATGTGAGGTAGGTAACCACCAATTTCCACTTTTTATTATTATTATTATTATTATTTTAGATCTGTGATATGTGGCAGTTCTTTACTTAAGTAAAAGACCTTTTTAAGGTCGTCCATTTACGTTTATATCATTTGCACGTGCTATTACAATAGAGTTATAAGTGGAAAATTAATTTTGTTGTGTATGGTAAATGTATGGAAAATAAGCCCAAATATCAAGGCTCATGAGTCCATATATATAGTCATATTTGTGAGTGAAGGATTATATTGTTCGAATTTTGCATTAATCTCTGTGCATGATTGAATCTGTTATCCGTGTCCGATTGCTTTGCAAAAAAAAAAAATAGTAATAATAATAATGCACGATATTCGATATATGAAATTTAGGTATTCATTAAGACATTTATTACCCTTATTGATATATATTTTATTTTAAGCCCAGAAGTTGTCGAGAACTAGACACTAAAGGGGCAAAGTCACTTGGTCAGGGAAAGTGGGTTTTCTTATATTGGGGGAAGGTCTTGGAGATCTTGAATAGAAGACATCGCCTCTACGCCGGTAAAGGAGTGCAGATTAGGTAAGAGGCAGCGTTGCCAACAGTAGGGTAATTTCCCAAGATTTTAGGAATTTAGGCTGATAATGGGAGTTTTTATTTTTATGAAATGAATATCCCAATAAACTGTATATTTCATGATAAACATTATTCTGTAGTGGAGTGTCTATATTACTAATGCATTCAGTAAAATATCCCAGTTGAGTTAACAATCCGATTCTCCAAAATTGATTCTTTGACACAAGTCTCACGAAGACTTGTGTCTTCGTGAGATTGACACCCCTGAACCTGCCACCAAGTAGGGGAATATGTGGGCGATATGGTTTAGTTCATGGTTTGCATATTTTAACTGTAATGGTTATAGGCAGGCAATGTGTCCTGCCATACTAGAGTTAATTGTAAGAAAGTAACCAAACACCTGTACCATATGTATTTATTTTAGTTTTCTATATATTCGCCGTTTAAATTACTTTCAATGAAATACAAGTTAATAGAGCAGTCTTTATTTATATGTGTATTTATGTACGCTGTCTAGCTTAAGTTGGGCGAATTCTCTCTCTCTCTATTCATAAGAAAATGTCAATTCCCTTATTTTTTTATTAAGTGTTCTATGCTTACATATGCATTTATTAATTACAAAATAAAGGAATTATATTTATATATGTCAATTTAGAATAATCTTATTGTAAATTACTGTTGTATGAGTGTTTTTCTAGTTAGTTCTAGTAATGAACATGACTTGTAATTATTTTGAAAGCGTTATGTCTGTGAGTGAATTTGGGCTACCACACCCGTCTTTTTGGTGGCCAAAACGTGAAAATTCTTTTCTGGAACGGCTCTGTACAAGGGTAAAGTAATATTACCCCCATGTTTATTTACTTATATTTTAACCTTTTGGTCAGTATATTAGTATTAGGTAAATCTCTGTGTGTATGTGTGTGTGTGTGTGTGAGAGAGAGAGAGAGAGAGAGAGAGAGAGAGAGAGAGAGAGAGAGAGAGAGAGAGAGAGTGTGTATAGTAGACCATTCCATTTATTTATGCTCTTCAAATCATTCTTTGGAATATAGCCTACCATATTTATATTTATCTTTAGATATCCTTTTTTTCAGGTCTCATACTTATCAATATACAGTAGGCTTAATATCTGATATTTTATTTGTGAGCAGGGTTATGTAGACCTAATTTATCATCGAATTCACTCTTGGATGTAATTGTACTCATATTTATTTATAACCTTTGGCTAGTATTATTCTTTCTTTTAAGCTTTACACGTAACCATTTCATGATGATTTTTTTAAGTGTGGCTCAAGAGTATGTTTGCTTTGCGTTTTTTTTAAATTAATATTATTCCTACCTAAATTAGCATTTTTTAAATCACATTAAGGTTAGTAAAAACAGCCCTTTTTTACTCCCTTGAGAGACCTGAGATTCCTTTGTTTTTCAAAAAATAAGAATAAGGCACTGTGGATCGTCGACTATCTATCTATTATTATTATTATTATTATTATTATTATTATTATTATTATTATTATTATTATTAGTGTTGTAATTTACGAAATTAATAACTACTTTAGATATTTTTTACGCTGTTTTCAGTGGGACTTTTCCTAATATATATATATATATATATATATATATATATATATATATATATATATATATATATATATATATATATATATATATATATATATATATATATATATATATATATATATATATATGTTTGCAAACGATTAAGCAGGCTTGCGATCGCTCTCTCTCTCTCTCTCTCTCTCTCTCTCTCTCTCTCTCTCTCTCTCTCTCTCTCTCTCTCTCTCTCTCTCACAGAGAGAGGGGAGACATGTAGGGAAATATTGTTGAGAAAAAAAAGTCTAAAAGACCTTCAAGAATGCAAAGAAGTGTTCATTAGACGATACAGAACACAGGAAGAGATGGGAAAGATCAAAAACTTGTTGCAAGAGGCAAGAAGGTTAAATGATGAAAGAAATGAAGAAGAGAAGAAAAATTTTCGTTACGGAATACTTCCAGACAAAGGGGAGATAAAGAAGATAATGACAGAAGATCAGGGGATGGGGCCTCATTAAGATTGTTATACACAAATGCTGATGGATTAGCTGGTAAGGCAGTAGAATTAAAAGATAGGATTCACAACAGTAAGGCAGATATAGTAGCAATTACAGAGACTAAGTTGAGTGAGGACATAAACAGTGTCACAGTTTTTCCTAAGGGCTTCAGAATACTAAGGGTCGAAAGATCTGAGAGGACTGGTGGAGGGATAGCACTGCTCATAAGTGAGAGGATTCAAGTTGAAGAGATAAACTTGGCTATAGAAAGTGAGTTCAGGGAATTTCTTGTTGCTCGCATAAATACTGGGTCAGAGAGCATTATAATAACTGTTGTATACAACCCACCAAGGAACCAAAATAGGCTTGAAATTTATGAGGAAAGTCATATAGGTACGATTGAAGTCATAAACTCAGTTGTTAACATGGCGCGGGAGAAAAAATGTAGGATTTTGATTATGGGAGACTTTAATCATAAAGAGATAGATTGGATAAATCTTGACCCACACAGTGGTGAGGACTCCTTTGGGGCAAGATTCCTAGATTGCGTACAAGGGAATTTCCTACACCAACATGTAATGGAACCAACAAGAGCCAGGGGTGGGGATGAGCCATCACTACTTGATCTGGTGTTCACAGATAATGTGTTGGATATTGAAAATATTGAGTATGAACCACCAATTGGAAAGAGTGACCACTGTGTGTTGTTGATGGAGTATATCATTGAAGACATTCTTCCTGAGAGTAGAGGCACTGAGGACATGAGGAGGAACTATCAGAAAGGAGATTACATCAAAATGAATGAGCTTTTTGCAGTTATTGACTGGAGAACCTTATTTTACAACAAATCTGTACAAGAAATGTATGACATCTTTTGTGAGAAATATGGGAAGATAGTAGATTGCTGCATACCTGTCACCAAAGTAGGTGTAATTCATGCCAGAGAGAAATGGTTCGATAATGGGTGTAAAAGAGCTAAGGAGTGGAGAGACAAATGCTGGAAAAGGTATAGGAGGAGAAAAAACATAAATGCCTGGCAAACCTACAAAAGAGCAAGAAATGACTACCTAAGTAAAAGGAGAGAGGCAGAGAAAGATTATGAGAGGGACATCACCAGGAAGGCTAAAGAAAATCCCAAGCTTTTCCACAGCTTTATCAGAGGAAAACTGAAGGTAAAAGAACAGGTTTTAAGGCTAAAGAGAGCGGATGGAAGCATCACTGAGACGGACGAAGAGATCTGCAAAGAATTGAACAAGGAGTTTCAGTCAGTATTTACAGTAGAAAATACCCCACCCCCTCAGATTGCAGTGATAGAAGCTCAAGGGCCGGTATTAGAGAACATCAACCTTACAGCCACAGAGGTATGCAAAGCGCTGATGGATTTAGATGTTCATAAAGCTACAGGTCCTGATGACATATCCCCTCATGTGCTTAAAAAATGCGCAAACACAATATCAGTGGCACTAAGTATCATATTTAAGGAGTCATTGGAGTCGGGGGAGATTCCAAGATGCTGGAAACAAGCAAATGTGATACCTATCTTCAAAAAGGGAAGGAGGGATACGGCTCTGAACTATAGACCAGTTTCCTTGACCAGCATAGTTTGCAAAGTTATGGAGAAACTACTAAGGAAACATATCTCTCTTCACTTGGAATCCTTCAACTTTTTGTCAGTGAGGCAACAT
>JAXCGZ010014712.1:0-14070 GCA_037179515.1 Halocaridina rubra
TATTTTATTTCCGGTTTTACGTCACGGACTCCCTTATCTACCAAGGGCTAGGACGGTTGCCTTCTTGCGAAGGACTTGTTTTGGCAGATGTAATCCTTACGCTGAGTGCATGCCCTTGCTAACCTCAGACCGTGACGGGGCGCGAACCCTCGACCTGACGCCTCAGAGTCGGAGACGCTACCGATTGAGCCACGGCGACTACATATATATATATATATATATATATATATATATATATATATATATATATATATATATATATATATATATATATATATATATATATATATATATATATATATATATATATATATATATATATATATATATATATACATACATACATACATACATACATACATACATACATACATACATACATACATACATACATACATACATACATACATACATACATACATACAAAAAGCTTGGAGTAGTATGTGGTCCTGAGGATATTGTAAACATACACCAACTAGGTAAATATTCGAGGGAAGGAAAGCCGAGACCAACAAAAGTAACCTTTGAGAGAGGGGAGACATGTAGGGAAATATTGTTGAGAAAAAAAAGTCTAAAAGACCTTCAAGAATGCAAAGAAGTGTTCATTAGACGATACAGAACACAGGAAGAGATGGGAAAGATCAAAAACTTGTTGCAAGAGGCAAGAAGGTTAAATGATGAAAGAAATGAAGAAGAGAAGAAAAATTTTCGTTACGGAATACTTCCAGACAAAGGGGAGATAAAGAAGATAATGACACGTTTTAATTACTAGTACCTGACGGTTACAAGGTAAAATGGACAAGCAGTAACCTTTGAGAGAGGGGAGACATGTAGGGAAATATTGTTGAGAAAAAAAAGTCTAAAAGACCTTCAAGAATGCAAAGAAGTGTTCATTAGACGATACAGAACACAGGAAGAGATGGGAAAGATCAAAAACTTGTTGCAGGAGGCAAGAAGGTTAAATGATGAAAGAAATGAAGAAGAGAAGAAAAATTTTCGTTACGGAATACTTCCAGACAAAGGGGAGATAAAGAAGATAATGACAGAAGATCAGGGGATGGGGCCTCATTAAGATTGTTATACACAAATGCTGATGGATTAGCTGGTAAGGCAGTAGAATTAAAAGATAGGATTCACAACAGTAAGGCAGATATAGTAGCAATTACAGAGACTAAGTTGAGTGAGGACATAAACAGTGTCACAGTTTTTCCTAAGGGCTTCAGAATACTAAGGGTCGAAAGATCTGAGAGGACTGGTGGAGGGATAGCACTGCTCATAAGTGAGAGGATTCAAGTTGAAGAGATAAACTTGGCTATAGAAAGTGAGTTCAGGGAATTTCTTGTTGCTCGCATAAATACTGGGTCAGAGAGCATTATAATAACTGTTGTATACAACCCACCAAGGAACCAAAATAGGCTTGAAATTTATGAGGAAAGTCATATAGGTACGATTGAAGTCATAAACTCAGTTGTTAACATGGCGCGGGAGAAAAAATGTAGGATTTTGATTATGGGAGACTTTAATCATAAAGAGATAGATTGGATAAATCTTGACCCACACAGTGGTGAGGACTCCTTTGGGGCAAGATTCCTAGATTGCGTACAAGGGAATTTCCTACACCAACATGTAATGGAACCAACAAGAGCCAGGGGTGGGGATGAGCCATCACTACTTGATCTGGTGTTCACAGATAATGTGTTGGATATTGAAAATATTGAGTATGAACCACCAATTGGAAAGAGTGACCACTGTGTGTTGTTGATGGAGTATATCATTGAAGACATTCTTCCTGAGAGTAGAGGCACTGAGGACATGAGGAGGAACTATCAGAAAGGAGATTACATCAAAATGAATGAGCTTTTTGCAGTTATTGACTGGAGAACCTTATTTTACAACAAATCTGTACAAGAAATGTATGACATCTTTTGTGAGAAATATGGGAAGATTGTAGATTGCTGCATACCTGTCACCAAAGTAGGTGTAATTCATGGCAGAGAGAAATGGTTCGATAATGGGTGTAAAAGAGCTAAGGAGTGGAGAGACAAATGCTGGAAAAGGTATAGGAGGAGAAAATACATAAATGCCTGGCAAACCTACAAAAGAGCAAGAAATGACTACCTAAGTAAAAGGAGAGAGGCAGAGAAAGATTATGGGAGGGACATCACCAGAAAGGCTAAAGAAAATCCCAAGCTTTTCCACAGCTTTATCAGAGGAAAACTGAAGGTAAAAGAACAGGTTTTAAGGCTAAAGAGAGCGGATGGAAGCATCACTGAGACGGACGAAGAGATCTGCAAAGAATTGAACAAGGAGTTTCAGTCAGTATTTACAGTAGAAAATACCCCACCCCCTCAGATTGCAGTGATAGAAGCTCAAGGGCCGGTATTAGAGAACATCAACCTTACAGCCACAGAGGTATGCAAAGCGCTGATGGATTTAGATGTTCATAAAGCTACAGGTCCCGATGACATATCCCCTCATGTGCTTAAAAAATGCGCAAACACAATATCAGTGGCACTAAGTATCATATTTAAGGAGTCATTGGAGTCGGGGGAGATTCCAAGATGCTGGAAACAAGCAAATGTGATACCTATCTTCAAAAAGGGAAGGAGGGATACGGCTCTGAACTATAGACCAGTTTCCTTGACCAGCATAGTTTGCAAACTTATGGAGAAACTACTAAGGAAAAATATCTCTCTTCACTTGGAATCCTTCAACTTTTTGTCAGTGAGGCAACATGGCTTCAGAGAAGGTAGATCAACAGTAACAAACTTATTAGAATTTTATGATGAGGTAAGCCAAATCTTACAGGAAAGAGAGGGCTGGGCAGATTGCATATTCCTAGACTTCCAGAAAGCGTTTGACACTGTTCCACATGGGAGACTTATTAGGAAGCTGCAATCAATGGCTAGAATAGGTGGAAATGTCTTGGAATGGATAAAAACTTACTTAGAAGGAAGGGAACAGAGGGTTAGAGTAAGACACTCAGTGTCTGAATGGAGAAGAGTTAGTAGTGGAGTTCCACAGGGTTCAGTTTTAGGGCCACTTTTGTTCCTTGTATATGTAAATGACCTACCAGAGTCTGTAAATTCATTCATGAATATGTTTGCAGATGATGCAAAGATTGTGAAGAAAGTAAAAAACGAGAACAATGGTAGAGAACTTCAGGAGGATCTAAATAATCTGCATGAGTGGTCAGAAAAGTGGCTAATGAAATTCAATACCTCAAAATGTAAGGTAATGAGAATGGGTACAAGTGCAAGAAGGCCCAAGCTTGACTACTCGGTGGCTGGAGTACAACTCAAGGAGACAGAAAATGAGAGAGATCTAGGAGTAAACATATTGGCAGATTTGTCTCCAGAAATACATATAAATGGCGTAGTAAGGGCAGCATATGCATTCTTATCAAATGTAAGGGTAGCCTTCAGGCACATGGACAAGGAAATGTTCAGAAATATTTATGTAACCTATGTGAGGCCAAAACTCGAATATGCAGCCCCCTTTTGGAATCCGCACTTGAAAAAGCACATAGCTAAGCTTGAAAAAGTTCAAAGACATGCCACGAAACTGGTGCCAGAAATACGCAATCTCAGTTATGATGAGAGGCTGAGGGAATTAGACTTGCCATCACTCGAAGCTAGAAGAGTAAGGGGGGATATGGTGACAGTCTTTAAATTCCTTCATGGTTATGATAGAGTGGATAGGGATCGATATTTCGATATGGCTGGCTCTAGAACTAGAGGTCATAGTTTGAAGCTTCGGAAGAAAACTTGTTTGCAGGATGTAAGGAAATACTTTTTCAGTGTAAGAGTAGTTGATAATTGGAATTCGCTAAGCGAGGAGGTAGTTAATGCTACCTCAATCCATAGTTTTAAGGACAGGTATGATAAGTATCACTAAGTCTAAAAATGGAACCGATCAGGAGACGGGAAGATACGAGCTTTGGGCTCTTTCCCGTAAACACAATTAGGTAATCACAATTAGGTAATCACACAAATGCTGATGGATTAGCTGGTAAGGCAGTAGAATTAAAAGATAGGATTCACAACAGTAAGGCAGATATAGTAGCAATTACAGAGACTAAGTTGAGTGAGGACATAAACAGTGTCACAGTTTTTCCTAAGGGCTTCAGAATACTAAGGGTCGAAAGATCTGAGAGGACTGGTGGAGGGATAGCACTGCTCATAAGTGAGAGGATTCAAGTTGAAGAGATAAACTTGGCTATAGAAAGTGAGTTCAGGGAATTTCTTGCTCGCATAAATACTGGGTCAGAGAGCATTATAATAACTGTTGTATACAACCCACCAAGGAACCAAAATAGGCTTGAAATTTATGAGGAAAGTCATATAGGTACGATTGAAGTCATAAACTCAGTTGTTAACATGGCGCGGGAGAAAAAATGTAGGATTTTGATTATGGGAGACTTTAATCATAAAGAGATAGATTGGATAAATCTTGACCCACACAGTGGTGAGGACTCCTTTGGGGCAAGATTCCTAGATTGCGTACAAGGGAATTTCCTACACCAACATGTAATGGAACCAACAAGAGCCAGGGGTGGGGATGAGCCATCACTACTTGATCTGGTGTTCACAGATAATGTGTTGGATATTGAAAATATTGAGTATGAACCACCAATTGGAAAGAGTGACCACTGTGTGTTGTTGATGGAGTATATCATTGAAGACATTCTTCCTGAGAGTAGAGGCACTGAGGACATGAGGAGGAACTATCTGAAAGGAGATTACATCAAAATGAATGAGCTTTTTGCAGTTATTGACTGGAGAACCTTATTTTACAACAAATCTGTACAAGAAATGTATGACATCTTTTGTGAGAAATATGGGAAGATAGTAGATTGCTGCATACCTGTCACCAAAGTAGGTGTAATTCATGCCAGAGAGAAATGGTTCGATAATGGGTGTAAAAGAGCTAAGGAGTGGAGAGACAAATGCTGGAAAAGGTATAGGAGGAGAAAAAACATAAATGCCTGGCAAACCTACAAAAGAGCAAGAAATGACTACCTAAGTAAAAGGAGAGAGGCAGAGAAAGATTATGAGAGGGACATCACCAGGAAGGCTAAAGAAAATCCCAAGCTTTTCCACAGCTTTATCAGAGGAAAACTGAAGGTAAAAGAACAGGTTTTAAGGCTAAAGAGAGCGGATGGAAGCATCACTGAGACGGACGAAGAGATCTGCAAAGAATTGAACAAGGAGTTTCAGTCAGTATTTACAGTAGAAAATACCCCACCCACTCAGATTGCAGTGATAGAAGCTCAAGGGCCGGTATTAGAGAACATCAACCTTATAGCCACAGAGGTATGCAAAGCGCTGATGGATTTAGATGTTCATAAAGCTACAGGTCCTGATGACATATCCCCTCATGTGCTTAAAAAATGCGCAAACACAATATCAGTGGCACTAAGTATCATATTTAAGGAGTCATTGGAGTCGGGGGAGATTCCAAGATGCTGGAAACAAGCAAATGTGATACCTATCTTCAAAAAGGGAAGGAGGGATACGGCTCTGAAGTATAGACCAGTTTCCTTGACCAGCATAGTTTGCAAACTTATGGAGAAACTACTAAGGAAACATATCTCTCTTCACTTGGAATCCTTCAACTTTTTGTCAGTGAGGCAACATGGCTTCAGAGAAGGAAGATCAACAGTAACAAACTTATTAGAATTTTATGATGAGGTAAGCCAAATCTTACAGGAAAGAGAGGGCTGGGCAGATTGCATATTCCTAGACTTCCAGAAAGCGTTTGACACTGTTCCACATGGGAGACTTATTAGGAAGCTGCAATCAATGGCTAGAATAGGTGGAAATGTCTTGGAATGGATAAAAACTTACTTAGAAGGAAGGGAACAGAGGGTTAGAGTAAGACACTCAGTGTCTGAATGGAGAAGAGTTAGTAGTGGAGTTCCACAGGGTTCAGTTTTAGGGCCACTTTTGTTCCTTGTATATGTAAATGACCTACCAGAGTCTGTAAATTCATTCATGAATATGTTTGCAGATGATGCAAAGATTGTGAAGAAAGTAAAAAACGAGAACAATGGTAGAGAACTTCAGGAGGATCTAAATAATCTGCATGAGTGGTCAGAAAAGTGGCTAATGAAATTCAATACCTCAAAATGTAAGGTAATGAGAATGGGTACAAGTGCAAGAAGGCCCAAGCTTGACTACTCGGTGGCTGAAGTACAACTCAAGGAGACAGAAAATGAGAGAGATCTAGGAGTAAACATATTGGCAGATTTGTCTCCAGAAATACATATAAATGGCGTAGTAAGGGCAGCATATGCATTCTTATCAAATGTAAGGGTAGCCTTCAGGCACATGGACAAGGAAATGTTCAGAAATATTTATGTAACCTATGTGAGGCCAAAACTCGAATATGCAGCCCCCTTTTGGAATCCGCACTTGAAAAAGCACATAGCTAAGCTTGAAAAAGTTCAAAGACATGCCACGAAACTGGTGCCAGAAATACGCAATCTCGGTTATGATGAGAGGCTGAGGGAATTAGACTTGCCATCACTCGAAGCTAGAAGAGTAAAGGGGGATATGGTGACAGTCTTTAAATTCCTTCATGGTTATGATAGAGTGGATAGGGATCGATATTTCGATATGGCTGGCTCTAGAACTAGAGGTCATAGTTTGAAGCTTCGGAAGAAAACTTGTTTGCAGGATGTAAGGAAATACTTTTTCAGTGTAAGAGTAGTTGATAATTGGAATTCGCTAAGCGAGGAGGTAGTTAATGCTACCTCAATCCATAGTTTTAAGGACAGGTATGATAAGTATCACTAAGTCTAAAAATGGAACCGATCAGGAGACGGGAAGATACGAGCTTTGGGCTCTTTCCCGTAAACACAATTAGGTAATCACAATTAGGTAATCAGATACATGGGTCGGGAGAAGGGGTAGTCATCAGAGGACTTAAACAGAGAATCAAGAAGTCAGAGGAAATGGTTACAAGCCTTGATGATAAAATTCGGAATATGGATGGAGAAATGAAAGAGAATGAAACACTCAGAGAACAAATAAGATCTTTGGAGGAAGCAAATAAAGCACAAGGGCAGGAGAGAAAGGAACTAGAAAAAAGAATAAAGAAGCTGGAAGGGGAAAAGAGTCAACTAGAATCTAGAATTTCTAAACAAGAAGATAAAAACAAACAGCTAAATGACAACCTAAAGGAATTAGATGTTAGTTCACTGCTCTCTTCTGAGAGAGACGAGATTGCTGCTTGGAATGTTCAGATTAAGGAAAACATTGAACAGTTCAGAAAAGAGTTCCAGGAGCTGAATATGGAAAATGATGCCATGAAAACGTCCTTTGCTGATGCACTAAAGGGGAATGTGGCAGTAAAAGAGGCTGTAAAGGTGGTGGCACTGGAAAACATACAAACAGTTGACTATAAAGAGACAGTAATCGAAAAAATGAAAGATGTTGTGATGGAAAGGGCAAACCCACTCATCAGACAGGCACTTGATAAGGAGAAGACAGTGGTAATCTCAGGCATAAGTGAATCCCAGGAGCCAGCATGGCAGGGGAGACTTGAAGAAAATAAAGCTAACGTTGTAGACCTGATAAGAAAGCTTGGAGTAGTATGTGGTCCTGAGGATATTGTAAACATACACCAACTAGGTAAATATTCGAGGGAAGGAAAGCCGAGACCAACAAAAGTAACCTTTGAGAGAGGGGAGACATGTAGGGAAATATTGTTGAGAAAAAAAAGTCTAAAAGACCTTCAAGAATGCAAAGAAGTGTTCATTAGACGATACAGAACACAGGAAGAGATGGGAAAGATCAAAAAACTTGTTGCAAGAGGCAAGAAGGTTAAATGATGGAAGAAATGAAGAAGAGAAGAAAAATTTTCGTTACAGAATACTTCCAGACAAAGGGGAGATAAAGAAGATAATGACAGAAGATCAGGGGATGGGGCCTCATTAAGATTGTTATACACAAATGCTGATGGATTAGCTGGTAAGGCAGTAGAATTAAAAGATAGGATTCACAACAGTAAGGCAGATATAGTAGAAATTACAGAGACTAAGTTGAGTGAGGACATAAACAGTGTCACAGTTTTTCCTAAGGGCTTCAGAATACTAAGGGTCAAAAGATCTGAGAGGACTGGTGGAGGGATAGCACTGCTCATAAGTGAGAGGATTCAAGTTGAAGAAATAAACTTGGCTATAGAAAGTGAGTTCAGGGAATTTCTTGTTGCTCGCATAAATACTGGGTCAGAGAGCATTATAATAACTGTTGTATACAACCCACCAAGGAACCAAAATAGGCTTGAAATTTATGAGGAAAGTCATATAGGTACGATTGAAGTCATAAACTCAGTTGTTAACATGGCGCGGGAGAAAAAATGTAGGATTTTGATGATGGGAGACTTTAATCATAAAGAGATAGATTGGATAAATCTTGACCCACACAGTGGTGAGGACTCATTTGGGGCAAGATTCCTAGATTGCGTACAAGGGAATTTCTTACACCAACATGTAATGGAACCAACAAGAGCCAGGGGTGGGGATGAGCCATCACTACTTGATCTGGTGTTCACAGATAATGTGTTGGATATTGAAAATATTGAGTATGAACCACCAATTGGAAAGAGTGACCACTGTGTGTTGTTGATGGAGTATATCATTGAAGACATTCTTCCTGAGAGTAGAGGCACTGAGGACATGAGGAGGAACTATCCGAAAGGAGATTACATCAAAATGAATGAACTTTTTGCAGTTATTGACTGGAGAACCTTATTTTACAACAAATCTGTACAAGAAATGTATGACATCTTTTGTGAGAAATATGGGAAGATAGTAGATTGCTGCATACCTGTCACCAAAGTAGGTGTAATTCATGCCAGAGAGAAATGGTTCGATAATGGGTGTAAAAGAGCTAAGGAGTGGAGAGACAAATGCTGGAAAAGGTATAGGAGGAGAAAAAACATAAATGCCTGGCAAACATACAAAAGAGCAAGAAATGACTACCTAAGTAAAAGGAGAGAGGCAGAGAGAGATTATGAGAGGGACATCACCAGGAAGGCTAAAGAAAATCCCAAGCTTTTCCACAGCTTTATCAGAGGAAAACTGAAGGTAAAAGAACAGGTTTTAAGGCTAAAGAGAGCGGATGGAAGCATCACTGAGACGGACGAAGAGATCTGCAAAGAATTGAACAAGGAGCTTCAGTCAGTATTTACAGTAGAAAATACCCCACCCCCTCAGATTGCAGTGATAGAAGCTCAAGGGCCGGTACTAGAGAACATCAACCTTACAGCCACAGAGGTATGCAAAGCGCTGATGGATTTAGATGTTCATAAAGCTACAGGTCCTGATGACATATCCCCTCATGTGCTTAAAAAATGCGCAAACACAATATCAGTGGCACTAAGTATCATATTTAAGGAGTCACTGGAGTCGGGGGAGATTCCAAGATGCTGGAAACAAGCAAATGTGATACCTATCTTCAAAAAGGGAAGGAGGGATACGGCTCTGAACTATAGACCAGTTTCCTTGACCAGCATAGTTTGCAAAGTTATGGAGAAACTACTAAGGAAACATATCTCTCTTCACTTGGAATCCTTCAACTTTTTGTCAGTGAGACAACATGGCTTCAGAGAAGGAAGATCAACAGTAACAAACTTATTAGAATTTTATGATGAGGTAAGCCAAATCTTACAGGAAAGAGAGGGCTGGGCAGATTGCATATTCCTAGACTTCCAGAAAGCGTTTGACACTGTTCCACATGGGAGACTTATTAGGAAGCTGCAAGCAATGGCTAGAATAGGTGGAAATGTCTTGGAATGGATAAAAACTTACTTAGAAGAAAGGGAACAGAGGGTTAGAGTAAGACACTCAGTGTCTGAATGGAGAAGAGTTAGTAGTGGAGTTCCACAGGGTTCAGTTTTAGGGCCACTTTTGTTCCTTGTATATGTAAATGACCTACCAGAGTCTGTAAATTCATTCATGAATATGTTTGCAGATGATGCAAAGATTGTGAAGAAAGTAAAAAGCGAGAACAATGGTAGAGAACTTCAGGAGGATCTAAATAATCTGCATGAGTGGTCAGAAAAGTGGCTAATGAAATTCAATACCTCAAAATGTAAGGTAATGAGAATGGGTACAAGTGCAAGAAGACCCAAGCTTGACTACTCGGTGGCTGGAGTACAACTTCAAGAGACAGAAAATGAGAGAGATTTAGGAGTAAACATACTGGCAGATTTGTCTCCAGAAATACATATAAATGGCGTAGTAAGGGCAGCATATGCATTCTTATCAAACGTAAGGGTAGCCTTCAGGCACATGGACAAGGAAATGTTCAGAAATATTTATGTAACCTATGTGAGCCAAAACTCGAATATGCAGCCCCCTTTTGGAATCCGCACTTGAAAAAGCACATAGCTAAGCTTGAAAAAGTTCAAAGACATGCCACGAAACTGGTGCCAGAAATACGCAATCTCGGTTATGATGAGAGGCTGAGGGAATTAGACTTGCCATCACTCGAAGCTAGAAGAGTAAGGGGGGATATGGTGACAGTCTTTAAATTCCTTCATGGTTATGATAGAGTGGATAGGGATCGATATTTCGATATGGCTGGCTCTAGAACTAGAGGTCATAGTTTGAAGCTTCGGAAGAAAACTTGTTTGCAGGATGTAAGGAAATACTTTTTCAGTGTAAGAGTAGTTGATAATTGGAATTGGCTAAGCGAGGAGGTAGTTAATGCTATCTCAATCCATAGTTTTAAGGACAGGTATGATAAGTATCACTAAGTCTAAATATGGAACCGATCAGGAGACGGGAAGATACGAGCTTTGGGCTCTTTCCCGTAAACACAATTAGGTAATCACAATTAGGTAATCACATACATACATACATACATACATACATACATACATACATACATACATACATACATACATACATACATACATACATACATACATACATACATACATACATACATACATACATACATACATACATACATACATACATACATACATACTATATATATATATATATATATATATATATATATATATATATATATATATATATATATATATATATATATATATATATATATATATATAAATATGCCCATCTTTACAGAGGGAGTAATCCTCTGCACTATAATACTTGAGTTATTGTTAGTACAGATTTGGTAACCAATTTTCCCATTGCCACTGAAACCTAACCTATTGGTTTGTTTAGGCTTTGGTATTGATGTGAATTTCCTGGTAGACTTTTCTACTGGTGTGAGTCTTTAGCTCCACATATCAGAGGAAATTAGACTGTATCTGGAGCTGCTGGTAAAAGTTTTTGCGATGTCCATATATATATATATATATATATATATATATATATATATATATATATATATATATATATATATATATATATATATATATATATATATATATATATATATATATATATATATATATATATATATGTATGTATGTATGTATGTATGTATGTATGTATGTATGTGATTACCTAATTGTGTTTACGGGAAAGAGCCCAAAGCTCGTATCTTCCCGTCTCCTGATCGGTTCCATTTTATACTTAGTCATACTTATCATACCTGTCCTTAAAACTATTGATGGAGATAGCATTAACTACCTCCTCCCTTAGCGAATTTCAATTATCAACTACTCTAACACTGAAAAGTATTTCCTTACATCCTGCAAAGAAGTTTTCTTACGAAGCTTCAAACTATGACCTCTAGTTCTAGAGCCAGCCATATTAATAAGTTTGTTACTGTTGATCTACCTTCTCTGAAGCCATGTTGCCTCACTGACAAAAAGTTGAAGGATTCCAAGTGAAGAGAGATATGTTTCCTTAGTAGTTTCTCCATAACTTTGCAAACTAAGCTGGTCAAAGAAACTGGTCTATAGTTCAGAGCCGAATCCCTCCTTCCCTTTTTGAAGATAGGTATCACATTTGCTTGTTTCCAGCATCTTGGAATCTCCCCTGACTCCAGTGACTCTTTAAACATATCTCTCTTCACTTGGAATCCTTCAACTTTTTGTCAGTGAGGCAACATGGCTTCAGAGAAGGTAGATCAACAGTAACAAACTTATTAGAATTTTATGATGAGGTAAGCCGAATCTTACAAGAAAGAGAGGGCTGTGCAGATTGCATATTCCTAGACTTCCAGAAAGCGTTTGACACTGTTCCACATAGGAGACTTATTAGGAAGCTGTAATCACTGGCTAGAATAAGTGGAAATGTTTTAGAATGGATAAAAACTTACTTAGAAGGAAGGGAACAGAGGGTTAGAGTAAGACACTCATTGTCTGAATGGAGAAGAGTTAGTAGTGGAGTTCCACAGGGTTCAGTTTTAGGGCCACTTTTGTTCCTTGTATATGTAAATGACCTACCAGAGTCTGTAAATTCATTCATGAATATGTTTGCAGATGATGCAAAGATTGTGAAGAAAGTAAAAAACGAGAACAATGGTAGAGAACTTCAGGAGGATCTAAATAATCTGCATGAGTGGTCAGAAAAGTGGCTAATGAAATTCAATACTTCAAAATGTAAGGTAATGAGAATGGGTACAAGTGCAAGAAGGCCCAAGCTTGACTACTCGGTGGCTGGAGTACAACTTCAAGAGACAGAAAATGAGAGAGATTTAGGAGTAAACATACTGGCAGATTTGTCTCCAGAAATACATATAAATGGCGTAGTAAGGACAGCATGTGCCTTCTTATCAAATGTAAGGGTAGCCTTCAGGCACATGGACAAGGAAATGTTCAGAAATATTTATGTAACCTATGTGAGGCCAAAACTCGAATATGCAGCCCCCTTTTGGAATCCACACTTGAAAAAGCACATAGCTAAGCTTGAAAAAGTTCAAAGACATGCCACAAAACTGGTGCCAGAAATACGCAATCTCAGTTATGATGAGAGGCTGAGGGAATTAGACTTACCATCACTCGAAGCTAGAAAAGTGAGGGGGGATATGGTGACAGTCTTTAAATTCCTTCATGGTTATGATAGAGTGGATAGGGATCGATTTTTTAATATGGCTGGCTCTAGAACTAGAGGTCATAGTTTGAAGCTTCGTAAGAAAACTTCTTTGCAAGAAGTAAGGAAATACTTTTTCAGTGTTAGAGTAGTTGATAATTGGAATTCGCTAAGCGAGGAGGTAGTTAATGCTATCTCCATCCATAGTTTTAAGGACAGGTATGATAAGTATCACTTAGTATAAAATGGAACCGATCAGGAGACGGGAAGATACGAGCTTTGGGCTCTTTCCCGTAAACACAATTAGGTAATCACAATTAGGTAATCACTTAGTGACACTGATATTGAGTTTGCACATTTTTAAGCACATGAGGGGATATGTCATCAGGACCTGTAGCTTTATGAACATCTAAATCCATCAGCGCTTTGCATACCTCTGTGATTACCTAATTGTGATTACCTAATTGTGTTTACGGGAAAGAGCCCAAAGCTCGTATCTTCCCGTCTCCTGATCGGTTCCATTTTATACTTAGTCATACTTATCATACCTGTCCTTAAAACTATGGATTGAGATAGCATTAACTACCTCCTCGCTTAGCCAATTCCAATTATCAACTACTCTTACACTGAAAAAGTATTTCCTTACATCCTGCGAAGAAGTTTTCTAACAAAGCTTCAAACTATGACCTCTAGTTCTAGAGCCAGCCATATCAAAATATCGATCCCTATCCACTCTATCATAACCATGAAGGAATTTAAAGACTGTCACCATATCCCCCATCAGTCTTCTAGCTTCGAGTGATGGTAAGTCTAATTCCCTCAGCCTCTCATCATAACTGAGATTGCGTATTTCTGGCACCAGTTTCGTGGCATGTCTTTGAACTTTTTCAAGCTTAGCTATGTGCTTTTTCAAGTGCGGATTCCAAAAGGGGGCTGCATATTCAAGTTTTGGCCTCACATAGGTTACATAAATATTTCTGAACATTTCCTTGTCCATGTGCCTGAAGGCTACCCTTTCATTTGATAAGAATGCATATGCTGCCCTTACTATGCCATTTATATGTATTTCTGGAGACAAATCTGCCAGTATGTTTACTCCT
>JAXCGZ010014713.1:0-2500 GCA_037179515.1 Halocaridina rubra
GAGAGAGAGTAAGGAAGCCCATCAGTGAAACAACACATAGAAAATAACGCAATATTTCGGGTCCTAACTGAACCCCTTGTCAAAGAGGGGTCCAGTTAGGACCCTTAATATAGCGCTATTTTCTGTGTTATTTTCTTTCTATATTCTGTGAGAGGGAGAACATAAAAATGACGCCATCTCTGTCCCAAACCTCTCCCATCCATGGGTCGGTAGGAGGGGTAGCCTTCAGGAGACTCAAACAGAAAATCAAAAATTTAGAGGAAATGGTTATAAGCCTTGATGATAAAATTCAGAATATGGATGGAGAAATGAAAGAGAATGAAAGACTCAGAGAGCAAATAAGATCTTTGGAGGAAGCAAATAAAGCACAAGGGCAGGAGAGAAAGGAACTAGAAAAAAGAATAAAGAAGCTGGAAGGGGAAAAGAGTCAACTAGAATCTAGACTTTCTAAACAAGAAGATAAAAACAAACAGCTGAATGACAACCTAAAGGAATTAGATGTTAGTTCACTGCTCTCTTCTGAGAGAGACGAGATTGCTGCTTGGAATGTCCAGATTAAGGAAAACATTGAACAGTTCAGAAAAGAGTTCCAGGAGCTGAATATGGAAAATGATGCCATGAAAACTTCCTTTGCTGATGCACTAAAGGGGAATGTGGCAGTAAAAGAGGCTGTAAAGGTGGTGGCACTGGAAAACATACAAACAGTTGACTATAAAGAGACAGTAATCGAAAAAATGAAAGACGTTGTGATGGAAAGGGCAAACCCACTCATCAGACAGGCACTTGATAAGGAGAAGACAGTGGTAATCTCAGGCATAAGCGAGTCCCAGGAGCCAACATGGCAGGGGAGACTTGAAGAAAATAAAGCTAGGGTTGTAGACCTGATAAGAAAGCTTGGAGTAGTATGTGGTCCTGAGGATATTGTAAACATACACCAACTAGGTAAATATTCGAGGGAAGGAAAGCCGAGACCAACAAAAGTAACCTTTGAGAGAGGGGAAACATGTAGGGAAATATTGTTGAGAAAAAAAGTCTAAAAGACCTTCAAGAATTCAAAGAAGTGTTCATTAGACAATACAGAACACAGGAAGAGATGGGAAAGATCAAAAACTTGTTGCAAGAGACAAGAAGGTTAAATGATGAAAGAAATGAAGAAGAGAAGAAAAATTTTCATTACAGAGTTCTTCCAGACAAAGGGGAGATAAAGAAGATAATGACAGAAGATCAGGGGATGGGGCCTCATTAAGATTGTTATACACAAATGCTGATGGATTAGCTGGTAAGGCAGTAGAATTAAAAGATAGGATTCACAACAGTAAGGCAGATATAGTAGCAATTACAGAGACTAAGTTGAGTGAGGACATAAACAGTGTCACAGATTTTCCTAAGGGTTTCAGAATACTAAGGGTTGAAAGATCTGAGAGGACTGGTGGAGGGATAGCACTGCTCATAAGTGAAAGGATTCAAGTCGAAGAAATAAACTTGGCTATAGAAAGTGAGTTCAAGGAATTTCTTGTTGCTGGCATAAATACTGGGTCAGAGAGCATTATAATAACTGTTGTATACAACCCACCAAGGAACCAAAATAGGCTTGAAGTTTATGAGGAAAGTCATATAGGTACTATTGAAGTCATAAACTCAGTTGTTAACATGGCACGGGAAAAAAAATGTAGGATTTTGATTATGGGAGACTTTAATCATAAAGAGATAGATTGGATAAATCTTGACCCACACAGTGGTGAGGACTCATTTGGGGCAAGATTCCTAGATTGCGTACAAGGGAATTTCCTACACCAACATGTATTGGAACCAACAAGGGCCAGGGGTGGGGATGAGCCATCACTACTTCATCTAGTGTTCACAGATAATGTGTTGGATATTGAAAAAATTGAGTATGAACCACCAATTGGAAAGAGTGACCACTGTGTGTTGTTGATGGAGTATATCATTGAAGATATTTTTCCTGAGAGTAGAGGCACTGAGGACATGAGGAGGAACTATCCGAAAGGAGATTACATCAAAATGAATGAGCTTTTTGCAGTTATTGACTGGAGAACCTTATTTTACAACAAATCTGTACAAGAAATGTATGACATCTTTTGTGAGAAATATGGGAAGATAGTAGATTGCTGCATACCTGTCACCAAAGTAGGTGTAATTCATGCCAGAGAGAAATGGTTCGATAATGGGTGTAAAAGAGCTAAGGAGTGGAGAGACAAATGCTGGAAAAGGTATAGGAGGAGAAAAAACATAAATGCCTGGCAAACCTACAAAAGAGCAAGAAATGACTACCTAAGTAAAAGGAGAGAGGCAGAGAGAGATTATGAGAGGGACATCACCAGGAAGGCTAAAGAAAATCCCAAGCTTTTCCACAGCTTTATCAGAGGAAAACTGAAGGTAAAAGAACAGGTTTTAAGGCTAAAGAGAGCGGATGGAAGCATCACTGAGACGGATGAAGAGATCTGCAAAGAATTGAACAAGGAGTTTCAGTCAGTATTTA
>JAXCGZ010014714.1:0-14008 GCA_037179515.1 Halocaridina rubra
TACCAGCTAATCCATCAGCATTTGTGTATAACAATCTTAATGAGGCCCCATCCCCTGATCTTCTGTCATTATCTTCTTTATCTCCCCTTTGTCTGGAAGTATTCTGTAACGAAAATTTTTCTTCTCTTCTTCATTTCTCTCATCATTTAACCTTCTTGCCTCTTGCAACAAGTTTTTGATCTTTCCCATCTCTTCCTGTGTTCTGTATCGTCTAATGAACACTTCTTTGCATTCTTGAAGGTCTTTTAGACTTTTTTTTCTCAACAATATTTCCCTACATGTTTCCCCTCTCTCAAAGGTTACTTTTGTTGGTCTCGGCTTTCCTTCCCTCGAATATTTACCTAGTTGGTGTATGTTTACAATATCCTCAGGACCACATACTACTCCAAGCTTTCTTATCAGGTCTACAACGCTAGCTTTATTTTCTTCAAGTCTCCCCTGCCATGTTGGCTCCTGGGATTCACTTATGTCTGAGATTACCACTGTCTTCTCCTTATCAAGTGCCTGTCTGATGAGTGGGTTTGCCCTTTCCATCACAACGTCTTTCATTTTTTCGTGTGATTACCTAATTGTGATTACCTAATTGTGTTTACGGGAAAGAGCCCAAAGCTCGTATCTTCCCGTCTCCTGATCGGTTCCATTTTTAGACTTAGTGATACTTATCATACCTGTCCTTAAAACTATGGATTGAGGTAGCATTAACTACCTCCTCGCTTAGCGAATTCCAATTATCAACTACTCTTACACTGAAAAAGTATTTCCTTACATCCTGCAAACAAGTTTTCTTCCGAAGCTTCAAACTATGACCTCTAGTTCTAGAGCCAGCCATATCGAAATATCGATCCCTATCCACTCTATCATAACCATGAAGGAATTTAAAGACTGTCACCATATCCCCCCTTACTCTTCTAGCTTCGAGTGATGGCAAGTCTAATTCCCTCAGCCTCTCATCATAACCGAGATTGCGTATTTCTGGCACCAGTTTCGAGGCATGTCTTTGAACTTTTTCAAGCTTAGCTATGTGCTTTTTCAAGTGCGGATTCCAAAAGGGGGCTGCATATTCGAGTTTTGGCCTCACATAGGTTACATAAATATTTCTGAACATTTCCTTGTCCATGTGCCTGAAGGCTACCCTTACATTTGATAAGAATGCATATGCTGCCCTTACTACGCCATTTATATGTATTTCTGGAGACAAATCTGCCAATATGTTTACTCCTAGATCTCTCTCATTTTCTGTCTCCTGAAGTTGTACTCCAGCCACCGAGTAGTCAAGCTTGGGCCTTCTTGCACTTGTACCCATTCTCATTACCTTACATTTTGAGGTATTGAATTTCATTAGCCACTTTTCTGACCACTCATGCAGATTATTTAGATCCTCCTGAAGTTCTCTACCATTGTTCTCGTTTTTTACTTTCTTCACAATCTTTGCATCATCTGCAAACATATTCATGAATGAATTGTGTGTGTGTGTGTGTGTGTGTGTGTGTGTGTGTGTGTGTGTGTGTGTGTGTGTGATTACCTAATTGTGATTACCTAATTTTGTTTGCGGGAAAGAGCCCAAAGCTCGTATCTTCCCGTCTCCTCATCGGTTCCATTTTATACTTAGTGATACTTATCATACCTGTCCTTAAAACTATGGATTGAGATAGCATTAACTACCTCCTTGCTTAGCCAATTCCAATTATCAACTACTCTTACACTGAAAAAGTATTTCCTTACATCCTGCAAAGAAGTTTTCTTACGAAGCTTCAAACTGTGACCTCTAGTTCTAGAGCCAGCCATATCAAAATATCGATCCCGATCCACTCTATCATAACCATGAAGGAATTTAAAGACTGTCACCATATCCCCCCTCAATCTTCTAGCTTCGAGTGATGGTAAGTCTAATTCCCTCAGCCTCTCATCATAACTGAGATTGCGTATTTCTGGCACCAGTGTGTATGATTACCTAATTGTGATTACCTAATTGTGTTTACGGGAAAGAGCCCAAAGCTCGTATCTTCCCGTCTCCTGATCGGTTCCATTTTAGACTTAGTGATACTTATCATACCTGTTCTTAAAACTATGGATTGAGATAGCATTAACTACCTCCTCGCTTAGCCAATTCCAATTATCAACTACTCTTACACCGAAAAAGTATTTCCTTACATCCTGCAAAGAAGTTTTCTTACGAAGCTTCATACTACGACCTCTAGTTCTAGAGCCAGCCATATCAAAGTATCGATCCCTATCCACTCTATCATAACCATGAAGGAATTTAAAGACTGTCACCTTATCCCCCCTCACTCTTCTAACTTCGAGTGATGGTAAGTCTAATTCCCTATGCCTCTCATCATAACTGAGATTGCGTATTTCTGGCACCAGTTTCGTGGCATGTCTTTGAACTTTTTCAAGCTTAGCTATGTGCTTTTTCAAGTGCGGATTCCAAAAGGGGGCTGCATATTCGAGTTTTGGCCTCACATAGGTTACATAAATATTTCTGAACATTTCCTTGTCCATGTGCCTGAAGGCTACCCTTACATTTGATAAGAATGCATATGCTGCCCTTACTATGCCATTTATATGTATTTCTGGAGACAAATCTGCCAGTATGTTTACTCCTAGATCTCTCATTTTCTGTCTCTTGAAGTTGTACTCCAGCCACCGAGTAGTCAAGCTTGGGCCTTCTTGCACTTGTACCCATTCTCATTACCTTCCATTTGGAAGTATTGAATTTCATTAGCCACTTTTCTGACCACTCATACAGATTATTTAGATCCTCCTGAAGTTCTCTACCATTGTTCTCGTTTTTTGCTTTCTTCACAATCTTTGCATCATCTGCAAACATATTCATGAATGAATTTACAGACTCTGGTAGGTCATTTACATATACAAGGAACAAAAGTGGCCCTAAAACTGAACCCTGTGGAACTCCACTACTAACTCTTCTCCATTCAGACACTGAGTGTCTTACTCTAACCCTCTGTTCCCTTCCTTCTAAGTAAGTTTTTATTCATTCCAAAACATTTCCACCTATTCTAGCCATTGATTGCAGCTTCCTAATAAGTCTCCCATGTGGAACAGTGTCAAACGCTTTCTGGAAGTCCAGGAATATGCAATCTGCCCAGCCCTCTCTTTCCTGTAAGATTTGGCTTACCTCATCATAAAATTCTAATAAGTTTGTTACTGTTGATCTACCTTCTCTGAAGCCATGTTGCCTCACTGACAAAAAGTTGAAGGATTCCAAGTGAAGAGAGATATGTTTCCTTAGTAGTTTCTCCATAACTTTGCAAACTATGCTGGTCAAGGAAACTGGTCTATAGTTCAGAGCCGTATCCCTCCTTCCCTTTTTGAAGATAGGTATCACATTTGCTTGTTTCCAGCATCTTGGAATCTCCCCCGACTCCAGTGACTCCTTAAATATGATACTTAGTGCCACTGATATTGTGTTTGCGCATTTTTTAAGCACATGAGGGGATATGTCATCAGGACCTGTAGCTTTATGAACATCTAAATCCATCAGCGCTTTGCATACCTCTGTGGCTGTAAGGTTGATGTTCTCTAATACCGGCCCTTGAGCTTCTATCACTGCAATCTGAGGGGGTGGGGTATTTTCTACTGTAAATACTGACTGAAACTCCTTGTTCAATTCTTTGCAGATCTCTTCATCCGTCTCAGTGATGCTTCCATCCGCTCTCTTTAGCCTTAAAACCTGTTCTTTTACCTTCAGTTTTCCTCTGATAATGCTGTGGAAAAGCTTGGGATTTTCTTTAGCCTTCCTGGTGATGTCCCTCTCATAATCTCTCTCTGCCTCTCTCCTTCTACTTAGGTAGTCATTTCTTGCTCTTTTGTAGGTTTGACAGGCATTTATGTTTTTTCTCCTCCTATACCTTTTACAGCATTTGTCTCTCCACTCCTTAGCTCTTTTACACCCATTATCGAACCATTTCTCTCTGGCATGAATTACACCTACTTTGGTGACAGGTATGCAACAATCTACTATCTTCCCATATTTCTCACAAAAGATGTCATACATTTCTTGTACAGATTTGTTGTAAAATAAGGTTCTCCAATCAATAACTGCAAAAAGCTCATTCATTTTGATGTAATCTCCTTTCGGATAGTTCCTCCTCATGTCCTCAGTGCCTCTACTCTCAGGAAGAATATCTTCAATGATATACTCCATCAACAACACACAGTGGTCACTCTTTCCAATTGGTGGTTCATACTCAATATTTTCAATATCCAACACATTATCTGTGAACACTAGATCAAGTAGTGATGGCTCATCCCCACCCCTGGCCCTTGTTGGTTCCATTACATGTTGGTGTAGGAAATTCCCTTGTACGCAATCTAGGAATCTTGCCCCGAATGAGTCCTCACCACTGTGTGGGTCAAGATTTATCCAATCTATCTCTTTATGATTAAAGTCTCCCATAATCAAAATCCTACATTTGTTTTCCCGTGCCATGTTAACAACTGAGTTTATGACTTCAATAGTACCTATATGACTTTCCTCATAAACTTCAAGCCTATTTTGGTTCCTTGGTGGTTTGTATACAACAGTTATTATAATGCTCTCTGACCCAGTATTTATGCGAGCAACAAGAAATTCCTTGAACTCACTTTCTATAGCCAAGTTTATTTCTTCAACTTGAATCCTCTCACTTATGAGCAGTGCTATCCCTCCACCAGTCCTCTCAGATCTTTCAACCCTTAGTATTCTGAAGCCCTTAGGAAAAACTGTGACACTGTTTATGTCCTCACTCAACTTAGTCTCTGTAATTGCTACTATATCTGCCTTACTGTTGTGAATCCTATCTTTTAATTCTACTGCCTTACCAGCTAATCCATCAGCATTTGTGTATAACAATCTTAATGAGGCCCCATCCCCTGATCTTCTGTCATTTTCTTCTTTATCTCCCCTTTGTCTGGAAGAACTCTTTAACGAAAATTTTTCTTCTGTTCTTCATTTCTTTCATCATTTAACCTTCTTGCCTCTTGCAACAAGTTTTTGATCTTTCCCATCTCTTCCTGTGTTCTGTATCGTCTAATGAACACTTCTTTGAATTCTTGAAGGTCTTTTAGACTTTTTTCTCTCAACAATATTTCCCTACATGTTTCCCCTCTCTCAAAGGTTACTTTTGTTGGTCTCAGCTTTCCTTCCCTCGAATATTTACCTAGTTGGTGTATGTTTACAATATCCTCAGGACCACAAACTACTCCAAGCTTTCTTATCAGGCTTACAACCCTAGCTTTATTTTCTTCAAGTCTCCCCTGCCATGTTGGCTCCTGGGATTCACTTATGCCTGAGATTACCACTGTCTTCTCCTTATCAAGTGCCTATCTGATGAGTGGGTTTGCCCTTTCCATCACAACGTCTTGCATTTTTTTGATTACTGTCTCTTTATAGTCAACTGTTTGTATGTTTTCCAGTGCCACCACCTTTACAGCCTCTTTTACTGCCACATTCCCCTTTAGTGCATCAGCAAAGGAAGTTTTCATGGCATCATTTTCAATATTCAGCTCCTGGAACTCTTTTCTGAACTGTTCAATGTTTTCCTTAATCTGGACATTCCAAGCAGCAATCTCGTCTCTCTCAGAAGAGAGCAGTGAACTAACATCTAATTCCTTTAGGTTGTCATTCAGCTGTTTGTTTTTATCTTCTTGTTTAGAAATTCTAGATTCTAGTTGACTCTTTTCCCCTTCCAGCTTCTTTATTCTTTTTTCTAGTTCCTTTCTCTCCTGCCCTTGTGCTTTATTTGCTTCCTCCAAAGATCTTATTTGCTCTCTGAGTGTTTCATTCTCTTTCATTTCTCCATCCATATTCCGAATTTTATCATCAAGGCTTATAACCATTGCCTCTAAATTCTTGATTTTCTGTTTAAGTCCCCTAATGACTACCCCTCCTACCGACCCATGGATGGGAGAGGTTTGGGACAGAGATGGCCTCATTTTTGTGTTCTCCCTCTCACAGAATATAGAAAGAAGACTAGAAAGAGGAAAAAAAATGAGAGAAAAAACTTTTAATTAAGCTTCACACAGAATTTTTATATCTCCATATAAGTGCTATTTAGTGACTCAGTTTATCTCTTTTCTGGTAACACACATCTTAACTTAAAAACTTGACCATGGTAATTTAAGGATAAAAAGAAAAAGAAAAACAAAAGTCAAACCTGAAGGAAAATTCGAATTTGTGTCTGAGGTGGCACCCACCTGTTTCTGCTATATATTCTTCCTAACTGATAAACTCACTTGCTAACCAAGATATGTTATCACAGGATTAGACTTTACATTTAACTCAATATATATACAAAATAAAAAAAAAAATAGTAAAAGAGAAAGCTAAAAGAAAAGCAAAAAAATGAAGAAAATAAGACAGCTGTACTACTTGGCAACTTAACTCAGTACTGTTGACAGGTGGATTTTTTTTTTTTTAATTATTCAATTATTTCGTGTATCAAACTAACTAACAAGTTAATATAAATGGGAAGGATACTGATTTTAACAATATATAGAACCACAGGATCAGGTAAACGGCTTAAGAGCTTTCCCCAGTTTACACAAAAAATTAGGTAATGTGATGTGATGGCTTCACCTTTGGCAACTCTTCTAAATTTCCTTCAAGGCAGAACTGGACGGCAGCTTCTCTCTCCCCTCACGAAAATGTTCTCATTTTTTTTTCCTTTAATATTTTGGACAGTCTCGTCATACAACAAATATAAGTTTTATACTCACAATACTCTGCAGGATTTCAGATTTATGGAAATTATGGTGATTACCTAATTGTGTTTACGGGAAAGAGCCCAAAGCTCGTGTCTTCCCGTCTGTGTGTGTGTGTGTGATTAACTAAAACGTGAAATATATTTAAAGTACTTATTAATTCAGTGACCTAATCTGGTCACCTTCTCAATGTACAATGTAAATAATAATAATAAGTACTTTAACTATATTTCATGTGGTTTTCTAAAATGGGCCATTTGTTCAGCAGCTCGGAGAACCGACCCACGGATCACTGAACAAGAAAGTTAATTAATTCATTTTATTTCATCTCTCATAAACTTGACACCTATTTACTACCTTTAATTTCAAATGAAAATATTTACAGCATTCATTCAACTGTTTGATCAAGCTAAAGCTCTTCCCGATAAGCAAATGTAGCACTTACTTTATTGTTGACTTTTATTCTCTTAATATTATAATCCTAGTCAATGTCACTCTCTCTCTAAATTACTTTCTATATATATATATATATATATATATATATATATATATATATATATATATATATATATATATATATATATATATATATATATATATATATATATATATATATATATATATATATATATATATATATATATATATATATATATATCTGTAGTCGCCGTGGCTCAGTCGGTAGCGTCTCCGACTCTGAGGCGTCAGGTCGAGGGTTCGCGCCCCGTCACGGTCTGAGGTTAGCAAAGGCATGCACTCAGCGTAAGGATTACATCTGCCAAAACAAGTCCTTCGCAAGAAGACAACCGTCCTAGCCCTTGGTTAATAAGGGAGTCCGTGACGTAAAACCGGAACCGGAACCATATATATCTATCTCATTTTGCTTTCGAAATTTCTTCACGTTTCCGATAAACAAGTTTTCTGTGAAGAAAAACTATGTAGTCATAGAAAACGAAAAGTCTATATTATTTCTAGGGATAGCTTTTATATATTCACTAAGGAAACTATTTAATTAACGTGAAGTCCATACCAGAATTTGAGAATGACATTTTCATATTTTAAAATATTGATGAATGTATTGGATTTAATAGTATATCCTTTACAAATAAGGTAAGTGAACTCAACAGTTTGGGCTATAATGTTATTTAAGTATTATAAAACTCATTCTTGCCAATCTTGAAGAGTATGTAAGAGCTACTTATTTTGATAAATGCATTAAGTAATACAGAGGGTATCATACCCTATGGCAGGTATATGAATAGTTTCTTAATGTGTATATGCAATCGCCATTCCAACAAAAAAAATATATATTTTCTGCTTATATTCCAAGTCCATCATTCTATCTTTTTTTCTGTTGCGATACCTCTGAAATTTTGACACGGGCCAAAGGGTTTTCTTGCACCTGCTGGCTCAGTGAACTGTAATGGACGGTTGTGAGGGGAGTTGCTATGTGATGAAACTGTGGGGTAAACCAGCTGCGGCTGTCAGGTCTCATTGTAGAATATCCTTGTCCGCCTACCTTTTGGGTGACCCAAGCAGGGTGGAAAGGGAAAAATGTGGCAATCCTTTATCCCCAAGGAGCTAAGAGCAGTTGTGGAGTTTTGTACGGATCGTGGTAAATGCCACCCCCCTTTCAAGGGGGAATGAGGCCAGCTATATTTAAGTACACCCATATGATATTCACAAAGATGCCTTACCCTGTAATGACACCATAACTGATATTCTTTGTAATCATCATTGCAAACATTCGACTGTGATATAAACCATTCCACACTGGTCCCGACACCTTTTTAAATAGAATCTATACATAAGTCCAGAAGTTCTTAGAATCTTGGACATTTTATCAGTTTGTTTATTACACTTGAATCAGCAGGTTAGTGTCACTACTGAGCAGTGTGAACGTGATATCCACATAAAGCATACATATATATATATATATATATATATATATATATATATATATATATATATATATATATATATATATATATATATATATATATATATATATATATATATATATATATATATATATATATATATATATATATATATATATATATATATATTGTATGTGATATATATATATATATATATATATATATATATATATATATATATATATATATATATATATATATATATAAGAAAATATAAATTAAAGAGAAACATGGGGAGTGTTGTGACTTGTCAGATGTGAAGTGATAATAAGAGATGTGTCACGAATATCTGAGAATATTCGGTGTTGATGTAGGCATAGAAAAAGAAAATGCAAGAAAACAATGTTTAGCACAAAAATGGGTTGATAAACGGATGTAGATCATAAAAGATAACCATCTAACTTTTGAGGTGGGAAGAGTATGGGAGTCAGTATTATATGTCTTTTGTGTATAGGCATTAACTAAATTAGCAGTCCCTCCTTCCCTTCCTGTCTGTAGCACATTATGCGACCATATACCTTTTAGGCCATGCATTTCACACATAGACGAGGTTGCGTTCAGATTTTAGTTTAAGTAATACTTATGCACCTGCTATACCCTCCAGAGATATTGTAAATCCCTTATCTTCACTCCACACCTCACCTGAATAGTTAACTTTTATGGTTATCTTTAACTAATTACTTATTATTTTCTTTTGTACAGAATAGCATCTGTATAATATTGTATGTTTTGTATAGATATTGTATGTGACTTAAATTTGTGTTATTTATCATTATGTATCTTTATGACTGTTGATTATTGTCACATATATGTGTTTTCCATGAGCTGCATCTGGCAACAACGGCCCAGCTTTCTAGGAGTGCATGTGCGTCTGCTCTCACTCGCCAGTCGAGGCAACTTGTTTACAGAGATAATGCATTTCAGACAGCATATACTGTGTTTTACTCAAGACTTAGCACGGCTTAGTGAGTCTCTGACCAACGCCCTTAGGCAAAGGCGGTGGCTTGGTCCCACCTTTTAGACCTCGCTGCGTAACACTGTCCAGACACCACACCACGGTTGCCTCACTGGCTCTTTGTCATGCCCGAAACATGCTACAGAGTCAACAACAAATGATTGTGGACCTGTTGGCTCAGTTATGGCTTTAGTACCTTCGATTGCTGCCCCTGCACCACGAGTTACAGTGTTTTCAGCTTCAGAAAAATACGAGGTCAAGATTTCGTCTGACGCCTTCATGACGTGGAGACTGTCTATGGAATGCTGAATATTTCAACTGGTGGACTGATTTTGAGACTGTCTTTACGTTCGCCTCAAGTGTATGTCATTCCTGCAATGTTCCTTGGATTCAAGATTTTCAGTGCACATTGGAGTGGCATTAGCTTCAAACAAGCCTTGGATAATATACAATTTTAGAGTTACGTTCTTCGAACCAAATGGTGTTGTGGAGTGAATTCTTAGTTATTTTTAAGATCCATACGAGCAAATGAGCGCTTATTTTCATTGGTTATCTCAGTTGATGCAAGTCTGCGCCTTCCAGTGCCCTAATTAGAATAGTGATTTTTTCAATACCAGTCATTAAGGAAATGGTCTGAGGGACCCGATATCAAAGAGAGTGATGTTCTAAAATTATTATTTGTTTTGAATATTTGCTTTTGGATTGGTATGTAATGCAAAGACAGAGTAATTTTGAACCACTTTATATAAAGATACAGATGAAAGTACAGTAGGTTTCATTGACTAGGCTAGACATCACATGACACAAGCGTATTATATTATATCTTACAATCTTAAGACAAAGTACCATATATCCAATTACATAAAATGGAGTGTTAGCTATATTAGCATAAATATTTTTTTTTAGTTTTCGGTATATTATATTTTACATTTTACCTTTAATTTGGATAGGTTTTCATTCACATTTATATTAATATTTCGTGTACCCAACTAAAACTTCTTCCATGGGTAAATGAGTGAGTTTTCCTTTTTTGAGTTCTAGTATCTTTACAAAAGTAAATGTCTACTAGCACAATATAACCAAAACTTACTCTAAAGGTAGTAAGTTATTTTATTAGAATTAGAATTTTTAAGTACATTTAAAGAGATTTTGTTGCACAATGGATGCAGTAAGACCGCTTGGGTATGTGCATTTGTAATACTACTTTTGTTTATGAAGTTTTTTCCAGTAAAGTACAAAAGTGTATAGTAAATATTTGTGACACATACCATAACATTCTGTACTGTCTCTTTCCTTGAAGAAATTAAATGTGTAATCTATTTTCTTTTAGATTTATCTACTTAGACTGCAATTATGTTAGCTGATGTTGATCCATCACTCGGGAATACATTATTGGACACATTATATAGTAACCAGTAACTACTCTATCGTCTGCCTGTTACCAGGTATTCATAAAACTCCTTGTTTACAAAACAGCACCAAATGTTTTCAAGTCAAATAAAAGGATTTGACCCATCACTGGAATATCTATATTGGGCATAACGTATATCTACTTTAACGTCTATTTGCTACTAACGTTTCCTGAAATATAGTTAATGGAGTATCATTCAATGAATGATTTAGGCCCGATTTCTTAAACAGTGTAAACCTAGGACACCATATTGGTAGTTAGCTAGACACACACAAATGGATTTCATAAACGCATCTGACGGGGTTCTGTGTATGGCTAGGATCCCATGCGGGATCCTAGGCCCAATTTTTTAAATAGTGTAAACCTAAGATACCATATTATTAGTTAGCTATACCCACCCAAATGGATTTCATAAACGCATCTGACGGGGTTCTGTGTATGGCTAGCCATACACAGAACCCCATCAGATGCATTTATGAAATCCATTTGTGTGTGTCTAGCTAACTAACAATATGGTATCCTAGGTTTACACTGTTTAAGAAATCGGGCCTTAGTCTTTTGCCCCATGAGGTTAAAATGGAACGAAGCGATCAGAATTGGATAAATATTGCTAAATGTATTCACACTTTGAGATGAGCATAAATTACTTATAAAACATCCTCATAAAATTACTATTGTAGTAAAAGTTTCATTCTCATATATTCTGGTACTTTCCTATTTTTTTCCAAACGGCAGTTAACCTTTGCCTAGAAAAACGAATATAAAATAGAAAAGTAATATTTAGAAAAATTCCTATATCTCAGTCATGCAAATTGTGCGTTGTGGAAGACAGTATTTTTTTTTTCCCGGGATTGAAATTTTCATACTCATGTACTGTATACAGAGTCACATGACAGTTACTCTTTTCCAATATATATCTGATCACTGTATTCTAGACATTGAAAACCTAAGTACATTTTTTTATAAGAATTTGCCAATTCCATTTGCTCGTAATTACTCATTTACAAATAATATTTTTTTTCTACTACAATTTACACATTGAAAACAGAAGCATTCGTTTATAAGAAGACTACAGATCTCTCCTTCACTGTCAATATTTTTTTTTTTGTACATTTTCTACTTTGAAAACCTCGTTATTTTAATGAATTATAACTAACATAATGATCATCTGTCTATTAGCTTCTAAATGGTAATTATTCAATCATATCTCGTAACTCTTTTGTTATTACATATAATACTTAAGCATTTTGATAACATTATGCACGTTTGTGTTAACTCATATAATGTACATGGTCATCAGTCTTGTAATATGTATTAACTCACATAATGTACCTGTTCATCAGTATTGTAGTTTGTACTAATTCTAAAATGTAATTTTATGGGAAATTTAATGTAGATTAAGCAAGTATAATACAGAAAATTGCGAAATCCATAAATTGCTTATATGGGTGTAGCAAAAATTGTCATAATACTGTTTCTAACTCACTCTATGACCCGATTTCTTAAACAGTGTAAACCTAGGATACCATATTGTTAGTTAGCTAGACACACACAATTGGATTTCATAAACGCATCTGACGCGGTTCTGTGTATGGCTAGGATCCCTTACGAGATCCTAGCCATACACAGAACCGCGTCAGATGCGTTTATGAAATCTATTTGTGTGTGTCTAGCTAACTAACAATATGGTATCCTAGGTTTACACTGTTTAAGAAATCAGGCCTTTGACACACATAGACATGATACTTAATGGCAATACCCTTTAGTTATGTGCAGTTTGGGAAGGAAGCCGTTTCTTTTTCAATTTTGTCTAGAAGTGTTGGGATATACTATTTGTAGGGCTAAAGTGTCAGAGTAAATAGTTCTACCTCAGGTCTAAGTTGTTGAAAAAGGAAAAAGCAGTACACTATACAGTCATTCTAGACTCCCGAAAAACATTTTGTATATTATAGTACAGGGCATAATTGCTGTATATATAATATGCATTCCTGGTGCGGCTCATTTAGTAAATCTCTGAATTTAAATTCTATATCAAATGTTTAGTTCATATCCTTTGCTTGCACATTTTCTTTATCCACTTTAATCTTGTGTATGGAGTTGGAATACTAAGGCAGTCATTAAATACTATGTTGAGGCGTCTTATACATTGCTGTGAACAATATAGAACTATATATCATGAAGTTTTCTCTCCATGTTAAGTTACAGGAAGGTTTTTGTGAAAGGTAATACTTATCGAGTTCAGTTTTTCCATTTCTAGATATGAAAACAACTAAAGTTATGTCTTTCTGCATTACTGATGTAACTCTACCAAAATAGCTAATATTCTCTCTGTCTCTTGAGCATATATATAATCTAGCTAGTTCCCTTGCAGTTATCCCACGTGGAACAGATTCTACAATGTTATATCCGGAGGTTTCACTTTTCCTCCAATACCACAGCATATATTCACAATTAGACTAAGTTGTATGAGAAAGAGTCAAGACATGGTAATGTCACGAACAAGAATCACAGCACATTATTAATAAACATTTACGATTAAAAAGAAAGACAATTAAAATGGGGTGCAGTTCTACTCTAAAAAAGCTGTCGAGGTGAGTGTGATTTACAAGACTTTTTTTTTACATTTGTTAAGTGTTGAAAAAGGTGAATTCTTTCCTAAATTATTAGGTTACTGTCACGTGTTAGCGCCCAGTAGATAGTGTTTTAGGCCCAAGTTCTTAAACATTGTAAACCTAGGATACCATATTGTTAGTTAGGTAGACACACACAAATGGATTTCATAAACGCATCTGACACGGTTCTGTGTATGGCAAGGATCCCATGTGGGATCCTAGCCATACACAGAACCGCATCAGATGCGTTTATGAAATCCATTTGTGTGTGTCTAGCTAACTAACAATATGGTATCGTAGGCTTACGCTGTTTAAGAACTCGGGCCTTATACATGATAAATATAAGAAATACTTTCCACACACAATACATACATTACTTGTGGTT
>JAXCGZ010014715.1:7500-13993 GCA_037179515.1 Halocaridina rubra
ATGATTTTACTAGGAACTCATTCAAAAGCGATCTTGTAAAGAGGAGTAACTCCAAGGTACTCATTATTCGCACTTACAGGGCAAGTCACCTCTCCTAACCTAATAATTTACAGTAGTTAACTTTTCTTAATTTTTACTAGATCCTCTATAAGTTTTCTAGAGGCTGGGTTACTCCCATAAAAGATCGTATGCTTTAAAATGGTATCAGTTGACAAGGCTGACCAAAGGGGCGTTGCACACAGGGCTAAGTGGAGCAGCTAGAGAAGGGAATGCAAGAGTGGGAAGTTTGGGGGCATAAGCAGTATAGGAAATACCTTATATACCCTCCGGAACCTTACCTCACTAATAAATATATATCCATCAACTGTTGTCCTACTGGTAAGAATTATTTATACGAGTACTCTCTTAAAATCATAACACCGTACTTCACTTCAGGAGTTCGCAATTCAAAAGGATTTATGGAAAGATTCATCAGCTACTACGTTCAAACACTTAAAATACCATCAACATACATATTTAATCCTTATCTAAGGATCTGGCACATCTCCAAAGCGCACACAGTATTAAACTTTCATATCAAATACTAACTGAAGCAACTAACTCACCAGAAAAACAGAAAAATCGGGTCACTTTGCTTAGAGCGAAGTTTCATCCACCAAACACAAGAGCTCTGTACAATGAAATAAGTACATTTTCTTAAAATCTTAATGGTAAAAATTTAACTTCTTCTAAACAGTAAGATTGCTTTTTAAGCTTGAATATTCTGCTGCAAGTTTTAAGTAAAATTATAAGAATAGAAATAATTTACGGTCTATATACAAAATTCAACTTTAATAAAAAAAAATAATATATATGACAAATATATATCGCAAAATGCTGGAGGTTGGTTTCAGTAATATATAAGAAATTTAATTGGAACCTGCCTATTGGAAGAAATTTTAAATATTTTATCAACAGTCTTAAGAATAGTCAGTTTTTAAGTATTTACTATTTAGTTATCTGCAACAAGAAATGGTTAATATTTTACTTATCTGAATCGAATAAAGAATATAATGAGTTCCAAGTATACGTAAAACTCATATATACTTTATGAACGAAATCAATTTGTAATAGTGTAGAAACATTAATGAAATCGGCATTCTTTTACGTTCATTAAGTCACTATTACTCCCCATGTCAGGGTGGACACAGACGGGTTGAAGCTGGGGTATTAAGGCTAAATACCCCTGAATATCGACTCTGCGTGATTTAAAGGGAACTGAAGAAGTATGCCTCCATTTGATACCAAGCGAGCGCGAGCACACACACACACACACACACCGCGCGTTCAGTGACACACGGAATTGCTCCTCTTAAATTTTTAACTGTTTCGAGTGACTAAGTGCTTAGTGGAAAACTTTACCATAATTCCCATAAATCTGAAATCCTGCAGAGTATTGTGAGTACAAGAACTTATATTTGTTGTAAGACGAGACTGTTCATATTAAAGGAAAAAAAATTGAGAACTTTTTCGTGAGGAGAGAGAGAGAAGCTGCCGTCCATTTCTGCCTTGAGGGAAATCTAGAAGAGTTGCCAGAGGTGGAGCCATCACATCACATTACCCAATTTTTTGTGTAAACTGGGGAAAGCTCTTAAGCCGTTTACCTGATCCTGTGGTTCTATATATTGTTAAAATCAGTATCCTTCCCATTTATATTAACTAGTTAGTTAGTTTGATACACGAAAAAATTGAATAATAAAAGAAAAAAAAATTACCAAATACCCACCCGTCAACAGTACTGAGTTAAGTTGCCAAGTAGTACAGCAGTCTTATTTTCTTCATTTTTTTTTGCTTTTCTTTTAGCTTTCTCTTTTACTATTTTGTTATTTTGTATATATATTGAGTTAAATGTAAAGTCTAATCCCGTGATAACATATCTTGGTTAGCAAGTCAGTTTATCAGTTAGGAAGAATATATAACAGAAACAGGTGGGTGCCACCTCAAACACAAATTCGAATTCTCCTTCAGGTTTGACTTTTGTTTTTCTTTTTCTTTTCATACTTAAATTACCATGGTCAAGTTTTTATGTTAAGATGTGTGTTACCAGAAAGGAGACAAACTGAGTCACTAAATAGCACTTATAAGGAGATATAAAAATTGTGTGTGAAGCTAAATTAGAAGTTTTTCTCTTTTCTTTTTTTTCCTCTTTCTCGTCTTCTTTCTATATTCTGTGAGAGGGAGAACATAAAAATGGAGCCATCTCTGTCCCAAACCTCTCCCACCCATGGGTCGGGAGAAGGGGTAGTCATCAGGGGACTTAAACAGAGAATCAAGAAGTTAGAGGAAATGGTTATAAGCCTTGATGATAAAATTCGGAATATGGATGGAGAAATGAAAGAGAATGAAACACTCAGAGAACAAATAATATCTTTGGAGGAAGCAAATAAAGCACAAGGGCAGGAGAGAAAGGAACTAGAAAAAAGAATAAAGAAGCTGGAAGGGGAAAAGAGTCAACTAGAATCTAGAATTTCTAAACAAGAAGATAAAAACAAACAGCTAAATGACAACCTAAAGGAATTAGATGTTAGTTCACTGCTCTCTTCTGAGAGAGACGAGATTGCTGCTTGGAATGTTCAGATTAAGGAAAACATTGAACAGTTCAGAAAAGAGTTCCAGGAACTGAATATGGAAAATGATGCCATGAAAACGTCCTTTGCTGATGCACTAAAGGGGAATGTGGCAGTAAAAGAGGCTGTAAAGGTGGTGGCACTGGAAAACATACAAACAGTTGACTATAAAGAGACAGTAATCGAAAAAATGAAAGACGTTGTGATGGAAAGGGCAAACCCACTCATCAGACAGGCACTTGATAAGGAGAAGACAGTGGTAATCTCAGGCATAAGTGAATCCCAGGAGCCAACATGGCAGGGGAGACTTGAAGAAAATAAAGCTAGCGTTGTAAACCTGATAAGATAGCTTGGAGTAGTATGTGGTCCTGAGGATATTGTAAACATACACCAACTAGGTAAATATTCGAGGGAAGGAAAGCGGAGACCAACAAAAGTAACCTTTGAGAGAGGGGAAACATGTAGGGAAATATTGTTGAGAAAAAAAAGCCTAAAAGACCTTCAAGAATGCAAAGAAGTGTTCATTAGACGATACAGAACACAGGAAGAGATGGGAAAGATCAAAAACATGTTGCAAGAGGCAAGAAGGTTAAATGATGAAAGAAATGAAGAAGAGAAGAAAAATTTTTGTTACAGAATACTTCCAGACAAAGGGGAGATAAAGAAGATAATGACAGTAGATCGGGGGATGGGGCCTCATTAAGATTGTTATACACAAATGCTGATGGATTAGCTGGTAAGGCAGTAGAATTAAAAGATAGGATTCACAACAGTAAGGCAGATATAGTAGCAATTACAGAGACTAAGTTGAGTGAGGACATAAACAGTGTCACAGTTTTTCCTAAGGGCTTCAGAATACTAAGGGTTGAAAGATCTGAGAGGACTGGTGGAGGGATAGCACTGCTCATAAGTGAGAGGATTCAAGTTGAAGAAATAAACTTGGCTATAGAAAGTGAGTTCAGGGAATTTCTTGTTGCTCGCATAAATACTGGGTCAGAGAGCATTATAATAACTGCTGTATACAACCCACCAAGGGACCAAAATAGGCTTGAAATTTATGAGGAAAGTCATATAGGTACTATTGAAGTCATAAACTCAGTTGTTAGCATGGCACGGGAGAAAAAATGTAGGATTTTGATTATGGGAGACTTTAATCATAAAGAGATAGATTGGATAAATCTTGACCCACACAGTGGTGAGGACTCATTTGGGGCAAGATTCCTAGATTGCATACAAGGGAATTTCCTACACCAACATGTAATGGAACCAACAAGAGCCAGGGGTGGGGATGAGCCATCACTACTTGATCTAGTGTTCACAGATAATGTGTTGGATATTGAAAATATTGAGTATGAACCACCAATTGGAAAGAGTGACCACTGTGTGTTGTTGATGGAGTATATCATTGAAGACATTCTTCCTGAGAGTAGAGGCACGGAGGACATGAGGAGGAACTATCCGAAAGGAGATTACATCAAAATGAATGAGCTTTTTGCAGTTATTGACTGGAGAACCTTATTTTACAACAAATCTGTACAAGAAATGTATGACATCTTTTGTGAGAAATATGGGAAGATAGTAGATTGCTGCATACCTGTCACCAAAGTAGGTGTAATTCATGCCAGAGAGAAATGGTTCGATAATGGGTGTAAAAGAGCTAAGGAGTGGAGAGACAAATGCTGGAAAAGGTATAGGAGGAGAAAAAACATAAATGCCTGGCAAACCTACAAAAGAGCAAGAAATGACTACCTAAGTAAAAGGAGAGAGGCAGAGAGAGATTATGAGAGGGACATCACCAGGAAGGCTAAAGAAAATCCCAAGCTTTTCCACAGCTTTATCAGAGGAAAACTGAAGGTAAAAGAACAGGTTTTAAGGCTAAAGAGAGCGGATGGAAGCATCACTGAGACGGACGAAGAGATCTGCAAAGAATTGAACAAGGAGTTTCAGTCAGTATTTACAGTAGAAAATACCCCACCCCCTCAGATTGCAGTGATAGAAGCTCAAGGGCCGGTATTAGAGAACATCAACCTTACAGCCACAGAGGTATGCAAAGCGCTGATGGATTTAGATGTTCATAAAGCTACAGGTCCTGATGACATATCCCCTCATGTGCTTAAAAAATGCGCAAACACAATATCAGTGGCACTAAGTATCATATTTAAGGAGTCACTGGAGTCGGGGGAGATTCCAAGATGCTGGAAACAAGCAAATGTGATACCTATCTTCAAAAAGGGAAGGAGGGATACGGCTCTGAACTATAGACCAGTTTCCTTGACCAGCATAGTTTGCAAACTTATGGAGAAACTACTAAGGAAACATATCTCTCTTCACTTGGAATCCTTCAACTTTTTGTCAGTGAGGCAACATGGCTTCAGAGAAGGAAGATCAACAGTAACAAACTTATTAGAATTTTATGATGAGGTAAGCCAAATCTTACAGGAAAGAGAGGGCTGGGCAGATTGCATATTCCTAGACTTCCAGAAAGCGTTTGACACTGTTCCACATGGGAGACTTATTAGGAAGCTGCAATCAATGGCTAGAATAGGTGGAAATGTCTTGGAATGGATAAAAACTTACCTAGAAGGAAGGGAACAGAGGGTTAGAGTAAGACACTCAGTGTCTGAATGGAGAAGAGTTAGTAGTGGAGTTCCACAGGGTTCAGTTTTAGGGCCACTTTTGTTCCTTGTATATGTAAATGACCTACCAGAGTCTGTAAATTCATTCATGAATATGTTTGCAGATGATGCAAAGATTGTGAAGAAAGTAAAAAACGAGAACAATGGTAGAGAACTTCAGGAGGATCTAAATAATCTGCATGAGTGGTCAGAAAAGTGGCTAATGAAATTCAATACCTCAAAATGTAAGGTAATGAGAATGGGTACAAGTGCAAGAAGGCCCAAGCTTGACTACTCGGTGGCTGGAGTACAACTTCAAGAGACAGAAAATGAGAGAGATCTAGGAGTAAACATACTGGCAGATTTGTCTCCAGAAATACATATAAATGGCGTAGTAAGGGCAGCATATGCATTCTTATCAAATGTAAGGGTAGCCTTCAGGCACATGGACAAGGAAATGTTCAGAAATATTTATGTAACCTATGTGAGGCCAAAACTCGAATATGCAGCCCCCTTTTGGAATCCGCACTTGAAAAAGCACATAGCTAAGCTTGAAAAAGTTCAAAGACATGCCACGAAACTGGTGCCAGAAATACGCAATCTCGGTTATGATGAGAGGCTGAGGGAATTAGACTTGCCATCACTCGAAGCTAGAAGAGTAAGGGGGGATATGGTGACAGTCTTTAAATTCCTTCATGGTTATGATAGAGTGGATAGGGATCGATATTTCGATATGGCTGGCTCTAGAACTAGAGGTCATAGTTTGAAGCTTCGTAAGAAAACTTCTTTGCAGGATGTAAGGAAATACTTTTTCAGTGTAAGAGTAGTTGATAATTGGAATTCGCTAAGAAGTTAATGCTATCTCAATCCATAGTTTTAAGGACAGGTACGATAAGTATCACTAAGTCTAAAATGGAACCGATCAGGAGACGGGAAGATACGAGCTTTGGGCTCTTTCCCGTAAACACAATTAGGTAATCACAATTAGGTAATCACACTCTTGATGGGTGTGTTAAAATGCATCCGCAGGGGATATTCTTCGTTCGGTATGTTGTATGTCCTTAGTGAACTGGCGATTTTTATTTCTTACATCATATAGTAATCTCGCTTTACTATGGATTTAAGGGTATAAATATTAAGGAATTATGCGAGCTTTTTTATATTATTAACAAAGAAATTTATGTATGTATGACAAATTAGCTCTCTCTCTCTCTCTCTCTCTCTCTCTCTCTCTCTCTCTCTCTCTCTCTCTCTCTCTCTCTCTCTCTCTCT
>JAXCGZ010014716.1:0-7500 GCA_037179515.1 Halocaridina rubra
TTTTTTCACGGACTCGGACTCGAACCTAGGACTTATAATTACTAAGTCAAGGTGCTACCAACTACACACCACAGAAGGTTAAAAGGAATCCAACCTTATAGCTGATATCTGCTATACTTAGGAATGAACGCATTCTATCTGAATGCCACTATTCATATTACAGATTCCCCAACCTCACTCGTGGCTTTATTTTCGCATTTATTTCAATTCCCAATCTCATTCGGGTCATATAATAACCAAATAAGCACATTACATATGTGAAAACATGAATAATTTTTTTACCCCGACCGGTACTCGAACCTAGGACTTATAATTACTAAGTCAAGGTGCTACCGACTACACACCACAGAAGGTTAAAAGGAATCCAACCTTATTGCTTATATCTGCTATACTTAGGAATGAACTCATTCTATCTGAATGCCACTATGTTCATAATACAGATTCCCCAACCTCACTCGTGGCTTCATTTTTGCATTTAATTCAATTCCCAATCTCATTCGGGTCATACAATAACCAAAGAAGCACATTACATATACGAAAACATGAATCATTTTTACCCCGATCGGGACTCGAACCTAGAACTTGTACTTACTAACTCAAGGTGTTACCAACTGCACACCACAGAAGGTTACAAGGAATCCAACTTTATAGCTTATATCTGCTATACTTTGGATTGAGCGCATTCTATCTGGATGCCACTATGTTCATATTACAGATTCCCCAACCTCACTCGTGGCTTCATTTTCGTATTTAATTCAATTCCCAAGCTCATTCGGGTCATACAATAACCAAATAAGCTCATTACATATGTGAAAACATGAATTATTTTTTACCCCGACCGGGACTCGAACCTAGGACTTATAATTACTAAGTCAATGTGCTACCAACTACACACCACAGAAGGTATAAAAGGAATCCAACCTTATAGCTTATATCTGCTATACTTAGGAATGAACGAATTTTATCTGAATGCCACTATGTTCATATTACAGATTCTCCAACTTCACTTGTGGCTTCATTTTCGCATTCAATTCAATTCAAAATCTCATTCACGTCATACAATAACCAAATAAGCACATTACATTTGTGGAAACATTAATCATTTTGTAACCAGACCGGGTCTCGAACCTAGGACTTATAATTACTAAGTCTTGATGCGTTCATACCTAAGTATAGCAGATATAAGCTATAAGGTTGGATTCCTTTTCACCCTCTGTTGTGTGTAGTTGGTAGCACCTTGACTTAGTAATTATATGTAGACAAAAATTGAACCAACTGCATCACTGACATAGGCTAGAGATTAAGCATCCATAAGCATATATATATATATATATATATATATATATATATATATATATATATATATATATATATATATATATATATATATATATATATATATATATATATATATATATATATATATATATATATATATATATATATATATATATATATATATATATATATATATATATATATATATATATATATATATATATATATATATATATATATATATATATATATATATATATATATATATATATATATATATATATATATATATATATATATATATATATATATATATATATATATATATATATATATATATATATATATATATATATATATATATATATATATATATATATATATATATATATATATATATATATATATATATATATATATATATATATATATATATATATATATATATATATATATATATATATATATATATATATATATATATATATATATATATATATATATATATATATATATATATATATATATATATATATATATATATATATATATATATATATATATATATATATATATATATATATATATATATATATATATATATATATATATATATATATATATATATATATATATATATATATATATATATATATATATATATATATATATATATATATATATATATATATATATATATATATATATATATATATATATATATATACACACACACATACATAAACATATATATACATACACATATACACACACACACACATACACACACACACACACACACACAATAGTAGATTGCTGCATACCTGTCACCAAAGTAGTGTGTAATTCATGCCAGAGAGAAATGGTTCGATAATGGGTGTAAAAGAGCTAAGGAGTGGAGAGACAAATGCTGGAAAAGGTATAGGAGGAGAAAAAACATAAATGCCTGGCAAACCTACAAAAGAGCAAGAAATGACTACCTAAGTAAAAGGAGAGAGGCAGAGAGAGATTATGAGAGGGACATCACCAGGAAGGCTAAAGAAAATCCCAAGCTTTTCCACAGCTTTATCAGAGGAAAACTGAAGGTAAAAGAATAGGTTTTAAGGCTAAAGAGAACGGATGGAAGCATCACTGAGACGGACGAAGAGATCTGCAAAGAACTGAACAAGGAGTTTCAGTCAGTATTTACAGTAGAAAATACCCCACCCCCTCAGATTGCAGTGATAGAAGCTCAAGGGCCGGTATTAGAGAACATCAACCTTACAGCCACAGAGGTATGCAAAGCGCTGATGGATTTAGATGTTCATAAAGCTACAGGTCCTGATGACATATCCCCTCATGTGCTTAAAAAATGCGCAAACACAATATCAGTGGCACTAAGTATCATATTTAAGGAGTCACTGGAGTCGGGGGAGATTCCAAGATGCTGGAAACAAGCAAATGTGATACCTATCTTCAAAAAGGGAAGGAGGGATACGGCTCTGAACTATAGACCAGTTTCCTTGACCAGCATAGTTTGCAAACTTATGGAGAAACTACTAAGGAAACATATCTCTCTTCACTTGGAATCCTTCAACTTTTTGTCAGTGAGGCAACATGGCTTCAGAGAAGGAAGATCAACAGTAACAAACTTATTAGAATTTTATGATGAGGTAAGCCAAATCTTACAGGAAAGAGAGGGCTGGGCAGATTGCATATTCCTAGACTTCCAGAAAGCGTTTGACACTGTTCCACATGGGAGACTTATTAGGAAGCTGCAATCAATGGCTAGAATAGGTGGAAATGTCTTGGAATGGATAAAAACTTACTTAGAAGGAAGGGAACAGAGGGTTAGAGTAAGACACTCAGTGTCTGAATGGAGAAGAGTTAGTAGTGGAGTTCCACAGGGTTCAGTTTTAGGGCCACTTTTGTTCCTTGTATAAGTAAATGACCTACCAGAGTCTGTAAATTCATTCATGAATATGTTTGCAGATGATGCAAAGATTGTGAAGAAAGTAAAAAACGAGAACAATGGTAGAGAACTTCAGGAGGATCTAAATAATCTGCATGAGTGGTCAGAAAAGTGGCTAATGAAATTCAATACCTCAAAATGTAAGGTAATGAGAATGGGTACAAGTGCAAGAAGGCCCAAGCTTGACTACTCGGTGGCTGGAGTACAACTTCAAGAGACAGAAAATGAGAGAGATCTAGGAGTAAACATACTGGCAGATTTGTCTCCAGAAAGACATATAAATGGCGTAGTAAGGGCAGCATATGCATTCTTATCAAATGTAAGGGTAGCCTTCAGGCACATGGACAAGGAAATGTTCAGAAATATTTATGTAACCTATGTGAGGTCAAAACTCGAATATGCAGCCCCCTTTTGGAATCCGCACTTGAAAAAGCACATAGCTAAGCTTGAAAAAGTTCAAAGACATGCCACGAAACTGGTGCCAGAAATACGCAATCTCGGTTATGATGAGAGGCTGAGGGAATTTGACTTGCCATCACTCGAAGCTAGAAGAGTAAGGGGGGATATGGTGACAGTCTTTAAATTCCTTCATGGTTATGATAGAGTGGATAGGGATCGATATTTCGATATGGCTGGCTCTTGAACTAGAGGTCATAGTTTGAAGCTTCGTAAGAAAACTTGTTTGCAGGATGTAAGGAAATACTTTTTCAGTGTAAGAGTAGTTGATAATTGGAATTCGCTAAGCGAGGAGGTAGTTAATGCTATCTCAATCCATAGTTTTAAGAACAGGTATGATAAGTATCACTAAGTCTAAAAATGGAACCGATCAGGAGACGGGAAGATACGAGCTTTGGGCTCTTTCCCGTAAACACAATTAGGTAATCACAATTAGGTAATCACACAACTATAGACCAGTTTCCTTGACCAGCATAGTTTGCAAAGTTATGGAGAAACTACTAAGGAAACATATCTCTCTTCACTTGGAATCCTTCAACTTTTTGTCAGTGAGGCAACATGGCTTCAGAGAAGGTAGATCAACAGTAACAAACTTATTAGAATTTTATGATGAGGTAAGCCAAATCTTACAGGAAAGAGAGGGCTGGGCTGATTGCATATTCCTAGACTTCCAGAAAGCGTTTGACACTGTTCCACATGGGAGACTTATTAGGAAGCTGCAATCAATGGCTAGAATAGGTGGAAATGTTTTGGAATGGATAAAAACTTACTTAGAAGGAAGGGAACAGAGGGTTAGAGTAAGACACTCAGTGTCTGAATGGAGAAGAGTTAGTAGTGGAGTTCCACAGGGTTCAGTTTTAGGGCCACTTTTGTTCCATGTATATGTAAATGACCTACCTGAGTCTGTAGATTCATTCATGAATATGTTTGCAGATGATGCAAAGATTGTGAAGAAAGTAAAAAACGAGAACAATGGTAGAGAACTTCAGGAGGATCTAAATAATCTGCATGAGTGGTCAGAAAAGTGGCTAATGAAATTCAATACTTCAAAATGTAAGGTAATGAGAATGGGTACAAGTGCAAGAAGGCCCAAGCTTGACTACTCGGTGGCTGGAGTACAACTTCAAGAGACAGAAAATGAGAGAGATCTAGGAGTAAACATACTGGCAGATTTGTCTCCAGAAATACATATAAATGGCATAGTAAGGGCAGCATATGCATTCTTATCAAATGTAAGGGTAGCGTTCAGGCACATGGACAAGGAAATGTTCAGAAATATTTATGTAACCTATGTGAGGCCAAAACTCGAATATGCAGCCCCCTTTTGGAATCCGCACTTGAAAAAGCACATAGCTAAGCTTGAAAAAGTTCAAAGACATGCCACGAAACTGGTGCCAGAAATACGCAATCTCAGTTTTGATGAGAGGCTGAGGGAATTAGACTTACCATCACTCGAAGCTAGAAGAGTGAGGGGGGATATGGTGACAGTCTTTAAATTCCTTCATGGTTATGATAGAGTGGATAGGGATCGATATTTTGATATGGCTGGCTCTAGAACTAGAGGTCAGGGTTTGAAGCTTCGTAAGAAAACTTCTTTGCAGGATGTAAGGAAATACTTTTTCAGTGTAAGAGTAGTTGATAATTGGAATTGGCTAAGCGAGGAGGTAGTTAATGCTATCTCAATCCATAGTTTTAAGGACAGGTATGATAAGTATCACTAAGTATAAAATGGAACCGATCAGGAGACGGGAAGATACGAGCCTTGGGCTCTTTCCCGTAGACACAATTAGGTAATCACAATTAGGTAATCAAACACACACACACACACACACACACACACACATATATATATATATATATATATATATATATATATATATATATATATATATATATATATATATATATATATATATATATATATATATATATATATATATATATATATATATATATATATATATATATATATATATATATATATATATATATATATATATATATATATATATATATATATATATATATATATATATATATATATATATATATATATATATATATATATATATATATATATATATATATATATATATATATATATATATATATATATATATATATATATATATATATATATATATATATATATATATATATATATATATATATATATATATATATATATATATATATATATATATATATATATATATATATATATATATATATATATATATATATATATATATATATATATATATATATATATATATATATATATATATATATATATATATATATATATATATATATATATATATATATATATATATATATATATATATATATATATATATTGTGTGTGTGTGTGTGTGTGTGTGTACGCCTTTTAACACTGAGTTAGTAGTAGCTTTGGAGATGACACACTGTTAATCTACTTTCTACGTCGTCCACAAGATTTAACTAATAATTTAATTTCATCTTATCTGAACGAGATGGGATTGAAGTTTGGCCCTTGGTATAGATTGCAGAATAGGCACTCAGCAATATAATTACTTACGCCATTATTTTTTTCCTTATGAGTGTAACACCGAGACAGGCAAAAACACTGCCCCCTACAATAAAGGCCCGGGCACGAGAAAGCATTAAGACGAAGGAAAAGAAAAAGGCTACTGACAAAGCAGAGATGAGGTAATGATACACAAAGAATAAGGACAGACTGAAAAAAAAGTAATGTACTGAGGACCTAGAGCTATGGAAGATTAGACCCTGGCATGATGATAGATCCGCTTTTTGAATAAAGATTATTTATAATAATTTGGAAAGGCAGAAGGAGGAAGAGAGTTCCTGAGTCTGGAGGTAGATGAAGGGAAGCAGTCGTTGCACCTACTAATCCGCGAGCTACAAATATCCACACATTACCTGTGAGACGAGGCCACTTGGTGAGTGTTACACTGACTCGACAGTGGGGTAGGGATGCAACTCGCCAACTCACCTGAGCAGCGATGGAAGTAGTAGCAATAGAAAAAAGAAAGGGATGATACCTTACAACGAAGAGAAAGATACTTAAAATTAAAAGTAAGAGAGGGATCATTAATGAGTCTGAATGCCTTAGATTCTACCCTCTCAAAGATATAAGTCTAAGAAGAATCACCCAAGATGTGTGAGTAGCATTCTAAATAGGGACGGATAAGACATTATAGATTTTAAGTAACTGTAAAGAGGAACAGTTATGACAAAAACAAAACAGTACTCCCAATTTTTTAGATTCAGATTTAATATATTGGATATGTGATTCCTCCAAGAAAAGTTAGAGGCTATATGGATTCCTAATATGTTGGATAGAATTAAGACGTTAAAATTTGCTAGTTTCGAAGACCATAAGGTTATCAAGAGGAGAAGAAGATAAAGTGATAGGCAGAAACTGTTCCTTGGAGGCATTAAATATAATAAAATTTTGGGTGTCCCAATCAGATGCCCTCTGCAAATTGGAGTTGAGAGTAGAAGAAAGAGTGATACGAGACTGTTTACGAGTCGCAGAAGAAGGTTGTGAAGAAAAGGCATAGGAAAAGTGAAAGGAGTAATGGTAGGCAAAAGCATCAAGAAGAGAGGAAGATGGAGATTGTAGAAGACCATTGATGAAGAGAAGGAACGGAGTAAGGGAAAAAACAAAGCCCTGTGTAATACCACTGACAACAGGGAATGGGCTAGATGTGGCACCGTCAACAACTACAGATATAAAAGGTAAGAAAGAAAATTGGAAATCAGTAAACAGAGAAATGGGGTAAAGCCATAGGCAGGGAGTTCCGCCA
>JAXCGZ010014717.1:0-13953 GCA_037179515.1 Halocaridina rubra
TTTAACTACTTTACATTTTTCAACATTAAATTCCATTTGCCATTTGTCCGACCATTCAGATAATCTATTTAGATCTTCCTGTAAAGCATGAATGTCTTCTTTTCCATTTATAGTTCTACCTATTTTAGTGTCGTCTGCGAATTTACTTAGGTTACTACTGATATCCGAATCCAGATCATTTAGATATACGATGAATAATAGAGGACCCAGTACCGAGCCTTGTGGTACCCCGCTTGTAACCGAGCCCCACTCTGATTTCTCTCCATTTATGCAAACCCTCTGTTTTCTGTCTTTTAACCATTGTTTGATCCATCTGAGCACAGCTCCTCCTATACCATGAGCTTCCAGCTTTTTAACTAATCTTTTGTGAGGAACTCTATCAAAAGCTTTGCTAAAATCTAGATATATTGTATAATATTCTTTGCCCCAATCTACTGCTTCGTAAACTTCTGAATAAAAAGACAGTAAGTTTGTAAGGCACGAAAAACCCTTAAGAAACCCATGTTGTGAAAGTTAAGAACATAAGAACATAAGAATAGAGGACACTGCAACATGCCTACTGGCACACACGAGGCAGCTCCATTTCTGAATTGTATTTTCAGCATGTCTAACCTATTCTATTCTACTCTACTTATTTATTCTATTTTTTCTTTTTATGGTTTTTCTAACAAGCACTAACCTATTCATACCCACCTTACCTCTGTCATATGTCTATCTAATCTACATTTGAAGGTGTCTAAGGTATTGGCATTTACTATCCTACTAGGAAGCTTGTTCCATGTATATTAAAGATAGCCTCAGAAGCTGCATTAAGTCTGGAATTAAGACAAATCTAAATTCAGAAACCTTATGGGTTGAAATTAAAAATAATATAGAAAGTCTAGTTGTAGGAGTAGTCTACAGACCACCTGGTCTAGACAATATAGAGTCGCAAGTTATATACGATGAAATTTCTAAAGTGACCAGGTCAAATAGAGTTTGCATTGTAGGCGATTTTAATTTTAGACATATTAACTGGGAAACCATAACAGGTGATAGTAGCTCTAAGGAGTTTTTGGAAGTAGTAGAAGACAATTTCCTTTCTCAGCATGTACTTGAAGCAACACGGGGGGTGAATACACTAGATTTAGTTCTTAGTAATAGAGAGAATATGGTTACAAATTTAGAAGTTGGTGAAAAATTGGGCAACAGTGACCATGATTCCATTAGATTTAACATAATTTTCAAGGAAACTTTAAAGGAAAATAAGAATATTGTTCCAAACTTTAGAGCAGGAGATTTTGAGGGCTTAAAAACTAAATTATCTAATGAGGTATGGGAAGGGATTTCTGGGGTACAGATGTGGGTAGTTAATCCAGCAGGTCAGGTCGCAGGTAGCGGATTACCCCGAAATTTGAGTACCACATGCCAAGGATTATCACAAGATAAGATCAATACATTAAATTCTCTCACAGGAAAGAACAGCAGTCCGTCAGTTAATATAAATTTGGATGAGGAATATAACAATTTTGTCATGACTCTTAAGAATAGTCAGAGAGACTATATTCCCATGAAACATTGCAGATCAAGAAAAAATGACCCTAAATGGATGAACAATAGAATAAAGAATCTTATAGGTATTAAAAGAGGAATATACAGGAAACTAAAAAGAGGTGAAGAGCATGTGAGGCAGCAATATATACAGTTAAACAGGGAAGTTAAAAAGATAGTTAGAGAGTCGAAAAGAAAATACGAAGTTAGAATAGCAGGAGAAGCTAAAGAAAATCCTAAAGGGTTTTATCAACATTATCAAACAAAATTTAAGGAAAAAGTCGGACCAATTGAAGTAGCCAATGGCCATATCACAGATGACGATAAAGTGATGTGTACATATTTAAATGATTATTTCTTATCTGTATTTACAAATGAAAACTTGGAAAATATTCCGGAAGTAGAATCCATTTACAGAGACAGTCCTGATAATATACTTAGTTCAATAAATATTACGAGAGAGGAGGTAATAAAAGAAATAGATAAATTAAAGGCTCATTAATCTCCGGGACCTGATGGAATATATGCTAGAATATTAAAGGAATGCAAGGAAGAGCTTAGTTGTCCTCTAACTGCATTATTTAATAATTCAATAAAATTAGGATCGGTACCCATGGAGTGGAAATTGGCAGATGTGGTACCAATATTTAAAAAAGGAGAACGTGTTAAAAAGAATAATTATAGGCCGGTAAGTTTAACGTCAACAGTGGGTAAGATTCTAGAATCCATAATTGCAAATAAAATAAGGGCACATCTAGAATTACACAGACTGATAAAACTTTCACAACACGGGTTTCTTAAGGGTTTTTCGTGCCTTACAAACTTACTGTCTTTTTATTCAGAAGTTTACGAGGCAGTAGATTGTGGCAAAGAATATGATACAATATATCTAGATTTTAGCAAAGCTTTTGATAGAGTTCCTCACAAAAGATTAGTTAAAAAGCTGGAAGCTCATGGTATAGGAGGAGCTGTGCTCAGATGGATCAAACAATGGTTAAAAGACAGAAAACAGAGCATTACTATGAACTATAAGTACAGAACTCTGTTCTTACTTCTGAATGCCAGTCTCCGTTGTATATATATGGCTATTCCTGATTTAGTATTTTTATTTTATTTTTTTATTATTCTTATTTTGATCATGATTATTAGAAATGTTATGTATCAGTTTTTCAGCTAAGTCCTAAGTATCTTGGAATAATAATCTAGTTGTGTAGACACACCTTCCATTAACACCCTATTTCTAGGCAGCCCCGACCTGCAAGTTCTAAAAGTCTTTAGATTTTGTTCTCTCTCAAACAAGTCCCTGTTGCCCATTGAATAGAGATTGCAAGCACTTGCAGTTGCAGGGGAGGCAAAGTATGGCCATTGTTGGTACCCTGAAGTCATAGGGAACCTTTCTTACAACTGTAGTAGTGACATAGGTTCAAATTTTCATCCCGAGGTCTGCTTCGAAGGTACATGTGGATTGCAGTACTGAAGAGAAATCGCTGTGACGTTGCAGGTCTCCTACAGGGGGGTCTTGGTCAAGATCGGCCCGAGGGTAGGACGAAAAAGCCAGGCTGGAGGGGTTTAGAAGATGCATCGATCGCTTCCTCTTTGTCTTGCCTATCTTAGAAAGAAGATAATATGTGGTAGTGTACGAACCTGGGCCTGCAGTGAAGACGGCGGGGGAGTGAAAAAATGAGGACACAAACAAACCGTTTTATAACGCCTAGCAAAAATTTCATGAGCAAAGGGAGGGAAACAAAAGTCTCTAACAGCTTAATAATACTTTATTTCTGTAAAAGAAATGATGAAATCCCAGATAAAAAGGGAATTCCCATACATGTCCTAACTGTAGTGAAAAGAGAAAAAAAAAGTCTTTTAAAACATCTTAATAATACCTTTAGAAGCCACGTAAATGCGTTGACGGGATCCAAACAGAAAGAAAAGGGCATCCCTATACATGTCCAAACTTCAGGAAGAGAGAAAGGAAGGGTATGGAAAATCCCTTATTAGTTGTTGAAAAAACAACCCACGTTTTAGAACAGAAAGAAAAAAAAATGGGAAAGAAAAGGTCCCCACCGTCTTTGACCACTGGGCTAAAAGACCATTTCTTTTTTTATTTGTTTTACTAGCTTTAAGATAATTTTAAGCGAAAACTCAGAGACTCCTTTAAATATAGTTTTGAATAAGTGCCACTGATAAATTGTATGATTTGCACCAATAGTAATAAGTTGTTTTTCTGCCTAAATAATATAATTGTTTTGCTCTAGCATTATCATTGTTTGAATCATGATTTAATCTTTGTGTTCATTAAGTTCTCATATCAGTTTGTCTCTGAATAGTAATTGCATATTGAAATGATGAATGTTTTTTGGCCTTTCACATCGTAACAAATATTTTGTTTCAGGAGTAGTTTTTTAAGGCCTAATTTTAAGACAAATCAATGCCCCATAGTAACTATAGGAATAGAAATTATAAGATGAGGTTGCTTATAGAAATTACTATTTATGTTATTGTCTATCGCATTTTAAATGTTCGTACATGCTAATGTTCTACATGATTCATATTTTTACTGTAACTAACCAACTTTTGTAAATCTTTTGAAAAAGGAGGGAAGTAGATAAATTAACGTTATGATCTAAACTAACTTGTGATCTTAATTAATGTTTGATAATGATTAGTTACACACTGAAATCCTAATGATTAAGGTTAATTCTATTTTTTAAATATAGGAATATGTTTGTACCTAAGATTGCTTAGTGTTCATAGAACTAGGAATTCTTAGATAATAGCTTAAATAATTCGGCCCCATTTTTATTGTAAACTAATGTTAGCTAGGATATATCCAAGAGCTCTCAAAAAAAAAAAAAATAGTCCATGCTTCGACTGAAATAAAAGATATTTCAGTTTTGGTTGGGAGGGATGTCGCATGACTGAAGTCGTGCTGAAGCCAGAATCTGAAACTGTAACAAGTCCTGAAGAGAAACGTGAGAGGCTAGAGGTCAAGGGTGAAATAGAATACTCTCCCAGTTGTTTATCTGGGTACGGTAAACAGATACAGGGGGCTTAGCACCCGGCTGGATCCATAGGGCTTAGCACCTGGCTGAACCCAGGTGCTTTAGCATAGGGCTTAGCCACCCAGTGTCAAGTGCCTCAGGAGTGTGGGAAAGACCCAGAATGTGGCCCTGCCCAAAATCACAAGTAACCCTATATGCCCTGGAGGGATACCCAATAGCCACGCTCTGACCTGGAACTTTTCCGTTCTATAGGTCAACTGAAATAGCCCATCCCCCAAGAGGAGGGACCTCTCTTTGAACCTGAAGGCAATTGGCAGAAGTAGATTTAGCGACACGCCCTGCCCATTGGGGTATTTCAAGCATCCCCATGGCAGCCAGAAAGCAGTCAGAGAGCGACAGTTAACCAGAATAGTACCAGGGGCACGAATAGATCATGGATTTTGATAGTCATAGGGTGGGGGGCATTGAGGCATCGAAGATGTTGTACTCCAGAATAAATCAAGTTAAAGGAACCACTGCTTGTCCATTCTTACCTTGCACCCTTCTGGTACTAATATTAACGTAGTGAGAAGAATTCATCATGACAACTGGTGACATGCGGTGGAATGGTAATCAACTACACGACAACTGGTGGGCAGCGGTAGAATTCCTCACGTCATATACAAAGATATATATATATATATATATATATATATATATATATATATATATATATATATATATATATATATATATATATATATATATACATATGGGTTCGGAGTTTAGTTCCTGGGTTCGAGTTTAGTTCCTGGGTTCATCCAGTGAGGACGTGCTTCCAGTAGCTCTAGTCTTGACCAAACTTAGTACAATGGAGAGTGGTGGTGTTCTTTGTGCTGGTGGTGTTAGTGGTAGTGGTGTCGTTGTTGGTGCTGTTTGTGGCTGTGCTGGGGATTTGTCCTCGTCTGACGCAAGCAAACTCATTTTTAATTTAAGAAATGAGTTGGCCGCAGTCAGGCAGGAGGTCAGATCCTTAGCTGAGGAGAACAGGGATCTGAGAGGTAAGGTAGAGGTGTTAACCAGGAAGGGACAATTGAATAGTGAAGACGACTGGAAAGTTGTGAATAAGGGTTCAACGAAGATGGTTCTTAAGAAAAATGATACTTTTAGACTACAAGTTGCTAATTCATTTAGTTCACTTAGAGATGAATGTGGCAGTTGCGGCAGAAATTCTTCAGGACCCATAGAGTCAGATAGGTGTACTAGCGATCGTAGAAATGGAAGTGGGAAAAGATATCAGGTCAAGAGCCTAGGTAAGTCTTCCAAGGTCGGAGTAACCCATCCTCCGGATAAGTCTCGTTCTTTGGTAATTGTAGGGGATTCACTATGCAGATATGTAGACAGGAAACTCAGGCATAGAGTTAGAGGAAAATATTTTTTCCCTGGAGCAGGTATGAAGAAGGTGGGTGAGTCAATAAATAGCTGGATTGAGAAAAAAGATGTTGTTTGATAGCTGGTGGAAATGACGTGCAGGATGGTAGAAGTGAAGAGCTGATTAGGTTGTATAGACAAGCCCTGGATAAGATCAGGAAAAGGGGTGCAGTTCCTGTGATGTGTGGTATTCTCCCTAGGCTTAGCCAAAGTTCAGAGTGGTGGTCTCGAGCTATAGGAGTAAATGCTAGGATGAAAGTCTTCTGTCGGGAGAATAATATAGGTTTTATAGACGGGTGGGATTACTTCACTAGTCGTAAGCATATATATGCAAGGGATGGAGTGCATCTTTCTAATTCAGGTGTCTCGGTATTGGCTGGTATGATAGACAGAGAGGTAGGGGGGTTTTGTTAGACACAAATAATGAAATGAATAATACTTGTGCAGAGAAATTAGTCAGTAAGGGTTCAGTAAATAGTGGGTCAAATAATTGGGAGTCTAAGGATAAGAACCATTTGTTACATAGAACAAATATTAACAAAAAGAATAGCCGCGGCCTCTGGGCGGAGTGCAGGCCCCGCCGCGGCCTCCAGGCGAAGGGCAGGTCCCCGCCGCGGCCTCCGGGAGGAGGGCAGGTCCCGCCGCGGCCTCCGAGAGGAGGGCAGGTCCCGCCGAGGCCTCCGGGCGGAGGGCAGGTCCCCGCCGCAGCCTCCGGGCGGAGGGCAGGTCCCCGCCGCGGCCTCCGGGCGGAGGGCAGGTCCCCGCCGCGGCCTCCAGGCAAAGGGCAGGTCCCCGCCACGGCCTCCGGGCAAAGGGCAGGTCCCCGCCGCGGCCTCCGGGCAAAGGGCAGGTCCCCGCCGCGGCCTCCGGGAGGAGAGCAGGTCCCCGCCGCGGCCTCCGGGCGGAGGGCAGGTCCCCGCCGCGGCCTCCGGGCGGAGGGCAGGTCCCGCCGCGGCCTCCGGGCAGAGGGCAGATCCCGCCGCGGCCTCCGGGCGGAGGGCAGGTCCCCGCCGCGGCCTCCAGGCAAAGGGCAGGTCCCCACCACGGCCTCCGGGCAAAGGGCAGGTCCCCGCCGCGGCCTCCGGGCAAAGGGCAGGTCCCCGCCGCGGCCTCCGGGAGGAGAGCAGGTCCCCGCCGCGGCCTCCGGGCGGAGGGCAGGTCACCGCCGCGGCCTCCGGACGGAGGGCAAGTCCCGCCGCGGCCTCCGGGCAGAGGGCAGGTCCCGCCGCGGCCTCCGGGCGGAGGGCAGGTCCCCTCCGCGGCCTCTGGGTGGAGGGCAGGTCCCCGCCGCGGCCTCCGGGCGGAGGGCAGGTCCCCGCCCCGGCCTCCGGGCAGAGGGCAGGTCCCCGCCGCGGCCTCCGGGCGGAGGGCAGGTCCCCGCCGCGGCCTCCGGGAGGAGGGCAGGTCCCCGCCGCGGCCTCCGGGCGGAGGGCAGGTCCCGCCGCGGCCTCCGGGCGGAGGGCAGGTCCCGCCGCGGCCTCCGGAATGAGGGCAGGTCCCGCCGCGGCCTCCGAGAGGAGGGTAGGTCCCGCCGCGGCCTCCGGGCGGAGGGCAGGTCCCCGCTGCGGCCTCCGGGCGGAGGGCAGGTCCCCGCCGCGGTCTCCGGGCAAAGGGCAGGTCCCCGCCGCGGCCTCCGGGCGGAGGGCAGGTCCCCGCCGTGGCCTCCGGGCGGAGGGCAGGTCCCAGCCGCGGCCTCCGGGAGGAGGGCAGGTCCCCGCTGCATCCTCCGGGCGGAGGGCAGGTCCCGCCGCGACCTCCAGGAGGAGGGCAGGTCCCGCCGCGGCCTCCGAGAGGAGGGCAGGTCCCGCCACGGCCTCCGGGCGGAGGGCAGGTCCCCGCCGCGGCTAGTACAGTGGTAACGCGCTGGCTTCGCATTCATGAGGTCGAAAGATCGGTTCCCGTCCAAGACCGAGAGTTTAAGCTGTTTACTGGCAGGAACTGCTGTGGGTGGACACCACAGTGGGGGGTTGGGGCTTACCCTGGCTGACGAATACCCATTGTATTGAAATGGAAATAAAGTATTATTATTATTATTATTATTATTATCCGGGCGGAGGGCAGGTCGCCGCCGCGGCCTCCGGGCGGAGGGCAGGTCCCCGCCGCGGCCTCTGGGAGGAGGGCAGGTCCCCACCGCGGCCTCCGGGCGGAGGGCAGGTCCCACCGCGACCTCCGGGCGGAGGGCAGGTCCCGCCGCGGCCTCCGGGTGGAAGGCAGGTCCCGCCGCGGCCTCCGAGAGGAGGGCAGGTCCCGCCGAGGCCTCCGGGCGGAGGGCAGGTCCCCGCCGCAGCCTCCGGGTGGAGGGCAGGTCCCCGCCGCGGCCTCCGGGCGGAGGGCAGGTCCCCGCCGCGGCCTCCGGGCAAAGGGCAGGTCCCCGCCGCGGCCTCCGGGATGAGGGCAGGTCCCCGCCGCGGCCTCCGGGAGGAGGGCAGGTCCCCGCCGCGGCCTCCGGGAGGAGGGCAGGTCCCCGCCGCGGCCTCCGGGCGGAAGGCAGGTCCCGTCGCGGCCTCTGGGAGGAGGGCAGGTCCCGCCGCGGCCTCCGGGAGGAGGGCAGGTCCCGCCGCAGCCTCCGGGAGGAGGGCAGGTCCCCGCCGCGGCCTCCGGGCGGAGGGCAGGTCCCCGCCGCGGCCTCCGGGCGGAGGGCAGGTCCCCGCCGCGGCCTCCGGGCGGAGGGCAGGTCCCCGCCGCGGCCTCCGGGCGGAGTGCAGGTCCCCGCCGCAGCCTCCGGAAAAAAGGGCAGGTCCCCGCCGCGGCCTCCGGGATGAGGGCAGGTCCCCGCCGCGGCCTCCGGGCGGAAGGCAGGTCCCGTCGCGGCCTCCGGGAGGAGGGCAGGTCCCGCCACGGCCTCCGGGAGGAGGGCAGGTCCCGCAGCGGCCTCCGGGAGGAGGGCAGGTCCCCGCCGCGGCCTCCGGGCGGAGGGCAGGTCCCCGCCGCGGCCTCCGGGCGGAGGGCAGGTCCCCGCCGCGGCCTCCGGGCGGAGGGCAGGTCCCCGCCGCAGCCTCCGGGCAAAGGGCAGGTCCCCGCCGCGGCCTCCGGGATGAGGGCAGGTCCCCGCCGCGGCCTCCGGGAGGAGGGCAGGTCCCCGCCGCGGCCTCCAGGAGGAGGGCAGGTCCCCGCCGTGGCCTCCTGGAGGAGGGCAGGTCCCCGCCGCGGCCTCCGGGCGGAGGGCAGGTCCCCGCCGCGGTCTCCGGGCAAAGGGCAGGTCCCCGCCGCGGCCTCCGGACGGAGGGCAGGTCCCCGCCGTGGCCTCCGGGCGGAGGGCAGGTCCCCGCCGCGGCCTCCGGGCGGAGGGCAGGTCCCCGCCGCGGCCTCCGGGCGGAGGGCAGGTCCCCGCCGCAGCCTCCGGGCAAAGGGCAGGTCCCCGCCGCGGCCTCCGGGATGAGGGCAGGTCCCCGCCGCGGCCTCCGGGAGGAGGGCAGGTCCCCGCCGCGGCCTCCAGGAGGAGGGCAGGTCCCCGCCGTGGCCTCCTGGAGGAGGGCAGGTCCCCGCCGCGGCCTCCGGGCGGAGGGCAGGTCCCCGCCGCGGTCTCCGGGCAAAGGGCAGGTCCCCGCCGCGGCCTCCGGACGGAGGGCAGGTCCCCGCCGTGGCCTCCGGGCGGAGGGCAGGTCCCAGACACGGCCTCCGGGAGGAGGGCAGGTCCCCGCCGCATCCTCCGGGCGGAGGGCAGGTCCCGCCGCGACCTCCAGGAGGAGGGCAGGTCCCGGCGCGGCCTCCGAGAGGAGGGCAGGTCCCGCCGCGGCCTCCGGGCGGAGGGCAGGTCCCCGCCGCGGCTAGTACAGTGGTAACGCGCTGGCTTCGCATTAATGAGGTCGAAAGATCGGTTCCCGTCCAAGACCGAGAGTTTAAGCTGTTTACTGGCAGGAACTGCTGTGGGTGGACACCACAGTGGGGGGTTGGGGCTTACCCTGGCTGACGAATACCCATTGTATTGAAATGGAAATAAAGTATTATTATTATTATTATTATTATTATCCGGGCGGAGGGCAGGTCGCCGCCGCGGTCTCCGGGCGGAGGGCAGGTCCCCGCCGCGGCCTCTGGGAGGAGCGCAGGTCCCCACCGCGGCCTCCGGGCGGAGGGTAGGTCCGCCGCGGCCTCCGGGCGGAGGGCAGGTCCCGCCGCGGACTCCGGGTGGAAGGCAGGTCCCGCCGCGGCCTCCGAGAGGAGGGCAGGTCCCGCCGAGGCCTCCGGGCGGAGGGTAGGTCCCCGCCGCGGCCTCCGGGTGGAAGGCAGGTCCCGCCGCGGCCTCCGAGAGGAGGGCAGGTCCGGCCGCGGCCTCCGGGAGGAAGGCAGGTCCCGCCGCGGCCTCCGAAAGTAGGGCAGGTCCCTCCGAGGCCTCCGGGCGGAGGGCAGGTCACCGCCGCAGCCTCCGGGCGGAGGGCAGGTCCCTCCGCGGCCTCCGGGAGGAGGGCAGGTCCCGCCGCGGCCTCCGGGAGGAGGGCAGGTCCCCGCCGCGGCCTCCGGGCGGAGGGCAGGTCCCCTCCGCGGCCTCCGGGAGGAGGGCAGGTCCCCGCTGCGGCCTCCGGGAGGAGGGCAGGTCCCCGCCGCGGCCCCCGGGAGGAGGGCAGGTCCCCGCCGCGGCCTTCGGGAGGAGGGCAGGTCCCCGCCGCGGCCTCCGGGAGGAGGGCAGGTCCCCGCCACGGCCCCCGGGAGGAGGGCAGGTCCCCGCCGCGGCCTTCGGGAGGAGGGCAGGTCCCCGCCGCAGCCTCCAGGAGGAGGGCAGGTCCCCGCCGCGGCCTCCGGGCGGAGGGCAGGTCCCCGCCGCGGCCTCCGGGCGGAGGGCAGGTCCCCGCCGCGGCCTCCGGGAGGAGGGCAGGTCCCCGCCGCGGCCTCCGGGCGGAGGGCAGGTCCCTGCCGCGGCCTCCGGGATGAGGGCAGGTCCCCGCCGCGGCCTCCGGGAGGAGGGCAGGTCCAAGCCGCGGCCTCCGGGAGGAGGGCAGGTCCCCGTCGCGGCCTCCGGGAGGAAGGCAGGTCCCGCCGCGGCCTCCGGGAGGAGGGCAGGTCCCGCCGCGGCCCCCGGGAGGAAGGCAGGTCCCGCCGCGGCCTCCGAAAGTAGGGCAGATCTCGCCGAGGCCTCCGGGCGGAGGGCAGGTCCCCGCCGCAGCCTCCGGGCAGAGGGCAGGTCCCCGCCGCGGCCTCCGGGCGGAGGGCAGGTCCCCGCCATGGCCTCCGGGCAAAGGGCAGTTCCCCGCCGCGGCTTCCGGGATGAGGGCAGGTCCCCGCCGCGTCCTCCGGGAGGAGGGCAGGTCCCCGCCGCGGCCTCCGGGAGGAGGGCAGGTCCCTGCCGTGGCCTCCGGGCGGAAGGCAGGTCCCGCCGCGGCCTCCGGGAGGAGGGCAGGTCCCGCCGCGGCCTCCGGGAGGAAGGCAGGTCCCGCCGCAGCCTGCGGGAGGAGGGCAGGTCCCCGCCGCGGCCTCCGGGCGGTGGGCAGGTCCCCGCCGCAGCCTCCGGGCGGAGGGCAGGTCCCCGCCGCGGCCTCCGGGCGGAGGGCAGGTCCCCGCCGCGGCCTCCGGGCGGAGGGCAGGTCCCCGCCGCAGCCTCCGGGCAAAGGGCAGGTCCCCGCCGCGGCCTCCGGATGAGGGCAGGTCCCCGCCGCGGCCTCCGGGCGGAAGGCAGGTCCCGTCGCGGCCTCCGGGAGGAGGGCAGGTCCCGCCGCGGCCTCCGGGAGGAGGGCAGGTCCCGCAGCGGCCTCCGGGAGGAGGGCAGGTCCCCGCCGCGGCCTCCGGGCGGAGGGCAGGTCCCCGCCGCGGCCTCCGGGCGGAGGGCAGGTCCCCGCCGCGGCCTCCGGGCGGAGGGCAGGTCCCCGCCGCAGCCTCCGGGCAAAGGGCAGGTCCCCGCCGCGGCCTCCGGGATGAGGGCAGGTCACCGCCGCGGCCTCCGGGAGGAGGGCAGGTCCCCGCCGTGGCCTCCGGGAGGAGGGCAAGTCCCCGCCGTGGCCTCCTGGAGGAGGGCAGGTCCCCGCCGCGGCCTACGGGCTGAGGGCAGGTCCCCGCCGCGGTCTCCGGGCAAAGGGCAGGTCCCCGCCTCGGCCTCCGGACGGAGGGCAGGTCCCCGCCGTGGCCTCCGGGCGGAGGGCAGGTCCCAGCCGCGGCCTCCGGGAGGAGGGCAGGTCCTCGCCGCATCCTCCGGGCGGAGGGCAGGTCCCGCCGCAGCCTCCGGGAGGAGGGCAGGTCCCCGCCGCGGCCTCCGGGCGGTGGGCAGGTCCCCGCCGCGGCCTCCGGGCGGAGGGCAGGTCCCCGCCGCGGCCTCCGGGCGGAGGGCAGGTCCCCGCCGTGGCCTCCTGGAGGAGGGCAGGTCCCCGCCGCGGCCTCCGGGCGGAGGGCAGGTCCCCGCCGCGGTCTCCGGGCAAAGGGCAGGTCCCCGCCGCGGCCTCCGGACGGAGGGCAGGTCCCCGCCGTGGCCTCCGGGCGGAGGGCAGGTCCCAGCCGCGGCCTCCGGGAGGAGGGCAGGTCCTCGCCGCATCCTCCGGGCGGAGGGCAGGTCCCGCCGCGACCTCCAGGAGGAGGGCAGGTCCCTGCGCGGCCTCCGAGAGGAGGGCAGGTCCCGCCGCGGCCTCCGGGCGGAGGGCAGGTCCCCGCCGCGGCTAGTACAGTGGTAACGCGCTGGCTTCGCATTCATGAGGTCGAAAGATCGGTTCCCGTCCAAGACCGAGAGTTTAAGCTGTTTACTGGCAGGAACTGCTGTGGGTGGACACCACAGTGGGGGGTTGGGGCTTACCCTGGCTGACGAATACCCATTGTATTGAAATGGAAATAAAGTATTATTATTATTATTATTATTATTATTATCCGGGCGGAGGGCAGGTCGCCGCTGCGGCCTCCGGGCGGTGGGCAGGTCCCCGCCGCGGCCTCCGGGCGGAGGGCAGGTCCCCGCCGCGGCCTCCGGGCGGAGGGCAGGTCCCCGCCGCGGCCTCCGGGCGGAGGGCAGGTCCCCGCCGCAGCCTCCGGGCAAAGGGCAGGTCCTCGCCGCGGCCTCCGGGATGAGGGCAGGTCCCCGCCGCGGCCTCCGGGAGGAAGGCAGGTCCCGTCGCGGCCTCCGGGAGGAGGGCAGGTCCCGCCGCGGCCTCCGGGAGGAGGGCAGGTCCCGCAGCGGCCTCCGGGAGGAGGGCAGGTCCCCGCCGCGGCCTCCGGGCGGAGGGCAGGTCGCCGCCGCGGCCTCCGGGAGGAGGGCAGGTCCCCGCCGCGGCCTCCGGGCGGAGGGCAGGTCCCTGCCGCGGCCTCCGGGATGAGGGCAGGTCCCCGCCGCGGCCTCCGGGATGAGGGCAGGTCCAAGCCGCGGCCTCCGGGAGGAGGGCAGGTCCCCGTCGCGGCATCCGGGCGGAAGGCAGGTCCCGCCGCGGCCTCCGGGAGGAGGGCAGGTCCCGCCGCGGCCCCCGGGAGGAAGGCAGGTCCCGCCGCGGCCTCCGAAAGTAGGGCAGATCTCGCCGAGGCCTCCGGGCGGAGGGCAGGTCCCCGCCGCGGCCTCCGGGCGGAGGGCAGGTCCCCGCCGCGGCCTCCGGGCGGAGGGCAGGTCCCCGCCCCGGCCTCCGGGCAGAGGGCAGGTCCCCGCCGCGGCCTCCGGGAGGAGGGCAGGTCCCCGCCGCGGCCTCCGGGAGGAGGGCAGGTCCCCGCCGCGGCCTCCGGGAGGAGGGCAGGTCCCGCCGCGGCCTCCGGGCGGAGGGCAGGTCCCGCCGCGGCCTCCGGGAGGAGGGCAGGTCCCGCCGCGGCCTCCGAGAGGAGGGCAGGTCCCGCCGCGGCCTCCGGGCGGAGGGCAGGTCCCCGCCGCGGCCTCCGGGCGGAGGGCAGGTCCCCGCCGCGGTCTCCGGGCAAAGGGCAGGTCCCCGCCGCGGCCTCCGGGCGGAGGGCAGGTCCCCGCCGTGGCCTCCGGGCGGAGGGCAGGTCCCAGCCGCGGCCTCCGGGAGGAGGGCAGGTCCCCGCCGCATCCTCCGGGCGGAGGGCAGGTCCCGCCGCGACCTCCAGGAGGAGGGCAGGTCCCGCCGCGGCCTCCGAGAGGAGGGCAGGTCCCGCCGCGGCCTCCGGG
>JAXCGZ010014718.1:0-13933 GCA_037179515.1 Halocaridina rubra
AAGTTTATATATATATATATATATATATATATATATATATATATATATATATATATATATATATATATATGTATGTATGTATGTATGTATGTATGTATGTATGTATGTATGCATGTATGTGATTACCTAATTGTGATTACCTAATTGTGTTTACGGGAAAGAGCCCAAAGCTCGTATCTTCCCGTCTCCTCGTCGGTTCCATTTTAGACTTAGTGATACTTATCATACTTGTCCTTAAAACTATGGATTGAGATAGCATTAACTACCTCCTCGCTTAGCCAATTCCAATTATCAACTACTCTTACACTGAAAAAGTATTTCCTTACATCCTGCAAAGAAGTTTTCTTACGAAGCTTAAAACTATGACCTCTAGTTCTAGAGCCAGCCATATCAAAATATCGATCCCTATCCACTCTATCATAACCATGAAGGAATTTAAAGACTGTCACCATATCCCCCCTCACTCTTCTAGCTTCGAGTGATGGTAAGTCTAATTTCCTCAACCTCTCATCATAACTGAGATTGCGTATTTCTGGCACCAGTTTCGTGGCATGTCTTTGAACTTTTTCAAGCTTAGCTATGTGCTTTTTCAAGTGCGGATTCCAAAAGGGGGCTGCATATTCCAGTTTTGGCCTCACATAGGTTACATAAATATTTCTGAACATTTCCTTGTCCATGTGCCTGAAGGCTACCCTTACATTTGATAAGAATGCATATGCTGCCCTTACTATGCCATTTATATGTATTTCTGGAGACAAATCTGCCAGTATGTTTACTCCTAGATCTCTCTCATTTTCTGTCTCTTGAAGTTGTACTCCAGCCACCGAGTAGTCAAGCTTGGGCCTTCTTGCACTTGTACCCATTCTCATTACCTTACATTTTGAAGTATTGAATTTCATTAGCCACTTTTCTGACCACTCATGCAGATTATTTAGATCCTCCTGAAGTTCTCTACCATTGTTCTCGTTTTTTACTTTCTTCACAATCTTTGCATCATCTGCAAACATATTCATGAATGAATTTACACACTCTGGTAGGTCATTTACATATACAAGGAACAAAAGTGGCCCTAAAACTTAACCCTGTGGAACTCCACTACTAACTCTTCTCCATTCAGACACTGAGTGTCTTACTCTAACCCTCTGTTCCCTTCCTTCTAAGTAAGTTTTTATCCATTCCAAAACATTTCCACCTATTCTAGCCATTGATTGCAGCTTCCTAATAAGTCTCCCATGTGGAACAGTGTCAAACGCTTTCTGGAAGTCTAGGAATATGCAATCTGCCCAGCCCTCTCTTTCCTGTAAGATTTGGCTTACCTCATCATAAAATTCTAATAAGTTTGTTACTGTTGATCTACCTTCTCTGAAGCCATGTTGCCTCACTGACAAAAAGTTGAAGGATTCCAAGTGAAGAGAGATATGTTTCCTTAGTAGTTTCTCCATAACTTTGCAAACTATGCTGGTCAAGGAAACAGGTCTATAGTTCAGAGCCGTATCCCTCCTTCCCTTTTTGAAGATAGGTATCACATTTGCTTGTTTCCAGCATCTTGGAATCTCCCCCGACTCCAGTGTGTGTGTGTGTGTGTGTGTGTGTGTGTGTGATTACCTAATTGTGATTACCTAATTGTGTTTACGGGAAAGAGCCCAAAGCTCGTATCTTCCCGTCTCCTCATCGCTTCCATTTTAGACTTAGTGATACTTATCATACCTATCCTTAAAACTATTAATTGAGATAGCATTAACTACCTCCTCGCTTAGCCAATTCCAATTATCAACTACTCTTACACTGAAAAAGTATTTCCTTACATCCTGCAAACAAGTTTTCTTACGAAGCTTCAAACTATGACCTCTAGTTCTAGAGCCAACCATATCAAAATATCGATCCCTATCCACTCTATCATAGCCATGAAGGAATTTAAAGACTGTCACCATATCCCCCATCACTCTTCTAGCTTCGAGTGATGGTAAGTCTAATTCCCTCAGCCTCTCATCATAACTGAGATTGCGTGTGTGTGTGTGTGTGTGTGTGTGTGATTACCTAATTGTGATTATCTAATTGTGTGTGTGTGTGTGTGTGTGTGTGTGTGTGTGTGTGTGTGTGTGTGTGTGATTACCTAATTGTGATTACCTAATTGTGTTTACGGGAAAGAGCCCAAAGCTCGTATCTTCCCGTCTCCTCATCGCTTCCATTTTAGACTTAGTGATACTTATCGTAACTGTCCTTAAAACTATGGATTGAGATAGCATTAACTACCTCCTCGCTTAGCCAATTCCAATTATCAACTACTCTTACACTGAAAAAGTATTTCCTTACATCCTGCAAAGAAGTTTTCTTACGAAGCTTCAAACTATGACCTCTAGTTCTAGAGCCAGCCATATCGAAATATCGATCCCTATCCACTCTATCATAACCATGAAGGAATTTAAAGACTGTCAACATATCCCCCCTCACTCTTCTAGCTTCGAGTGATGACAAGTCTAATTCCCTCAGCCTCTCATCATAACCGAGATTGCGTATTTCTGGCACCAGTTTCGTGGCATGTCTTTGAACTTTTTCAAGCTTAGCTATGTGCTTTTTCAAGTGCGGATTCCAAAAGGGGGCTGCATATTCCAGTTTTGGCCTCACATAGGTTACATAAATATTTCTGAACATTTCCTTGTCCATGTGCCTGAAGGCTACCCTTACATTTGATAAGAATGCATATGCTGCCCTTACTATGCCATTTAAATGTATTTCTGGAGACAAATCTGCCAGTATGTTTACTCCTAGATCTCTCTCATTTTCTGTCTCTTGAAGTTGTACTCCAGCCACCGAGTAGTCAAGCTTGGGCCTTCTTGCACTTGTACCCATTCTCATTACCTTACATTTTGAGGTATTGAATTTCATTAGCCACTTTTCTGACCACTCATGCAGATTATTTAGATCCTCCTGAAGTTCTCTACCATTGTTCTCGTTTTTTACTTTCTTCACAATCTTTGCATCATCTGCAAACATATTCATGAATGAATTTACACACTCTGGTAGGTCATTTACATATACAAGGAACAAAAGTGGCCCTAAAATTGAACCCTGTGGAACTCCACTACTAACTCTTCTCCATTCAGACACTGAGTGTCTTACTCTAACCCTCTGTTCCCTTCCTTCTAAGTAAGTTTTTATCCATTCCAAGACATTTCCACCTATTCTAGCCATTGATTGCAGCTTCCTAATAAGTCTCCCATGTGGAACAGTGTCAAACGCTCTCTGGAAGTCTAGGAATATGCAATCTGCCCAGCCCTCTCTTTCCTGTAAGATTGGCTTACCTCATCATAAAATTCTAATAAGTTTGTTACTGTTGATCTACCTTCTCTGAAGCCATGTTGCCTCACTGACAACAAGTTGAAGGATTCCAAGTGAAGAGAGATATGTTTCCTTAGTAGTTTCTCCATAACTTTGCAAACTATGCTGGTCAAGGCAACTGGTCTATAGTTCAGAGCCGTATCCCTCCTTCCCTTTTTGAAGATAGGTATCACATTTGCTTGTTTCCAGCATCTTAGAATCTCCCCCCGACTCCAGTGACTCCTTAAATATGATACTTAGTGCCACTGATATTGTGTTTGCGCATTTTTTAAGCACATGAGGGGATATGTCATCAAGACCTGTAGCTTTATGAACATCTAAATCCATCAGTGTGTGTGTGTGTGTGTGTGTGTGTGTGTGTGTGTGTGTGTGTGTGTGTGTGTGATTACCTAATTGTGATTACCTAATTGTGTTTACGGGAAAGAGCCCAAAGCTCGTATCTTCCCGTCTCCTCATCGGTTCCATTTTAGACTTAGTGATACTTATCATACCTGTCCTTAAAACTATGGATTGAGATAGCATTAACTACCTCCTCGCTTAGCCAATTCCAATTATCAACTACTCTTACACTGAAAAAGTATTTCCTTACATCCTGCAAAGAAGTTTTCTTACGAAGCTTCAAACTATGACCTCTAGTTCTAGAGCCAGCCATATCGAAATATCGATCCCTATCCACTCTATCATAACCATGAAGGAATTTAAAGACTGTGTGTGTGTGTGTGTGTGTGATTACCTAATTGTGATTACCTAATTGTGTTTACGGGAAAGAGCCCAAAGCTCGTATCTTCCCGTCTCCTCATCGGTTCCATTTTAAACTTAGTGATACTTATCGTACCTGTCCTTAAAACTATGGATTGAGATAGCATTAACTACCTCCTCGCTTAGCCAATTCCAATTATCAACTACTCTTACACTGAAAAAGTATTTCCTTACATCCTGAAAGCAAGTTTTCTTACGAAGCTTCAAACTATGACCTCTAGTTCTAGAGCCAGCCATATCGAAATATCGATCCCTATCCACTCTATCATAACCATGAAGGAATTTAAAGACTGTCAACATATCCCCCCTTACTCTTCTAGCTTCGAGTGATGGCAAGTCTAATTCCCTCAACCTCTCATCATAACTGAGATTGCGTATTTCTGGCACCAGTTTCGTGGCATGTCTTTGAACTTTTTCAAGCTTAGCTATGTGCTTTTTCAAGTGCGGATTCCAAAAGGGGGCTGCATATTCCAGCTTTGGCCTCACATAGGTTACATAAATATTTCTGAACATTTCCTTGTCCATGTGCCTGAAGGCTACCCTTACATTTGATAAGAATGCATATGCTGCCCTTACTACGCCATTTATATGTATTTCTGGAGACAAATCTGCCAGCATGTTTACTCCTAGATCTCTCTCATTTTCTGTCTCTTGAAGCTGTACTCCAGCCACCGAGTAGTCAAGCTTGGGCCTTCTTGCACTTGTACCCATTCTCATTACCTTACATTTTGAGGTATTGAATTTCATTAGCCACTTTTCTGACCACTCATGCAGATTATTTAGATCCTCCTGAAGTTCTCTACCATTGTTCTCGTTTTTTACTTTCTTCACAATCTTTGCATCATCTGTGTGTGTGTGATTACCTAATTGGTAATCACACACACACAGATGATGCAAAAATTGTGAAGTAAGTAAAAAACGAGAACAATGGTAGAGAACTTCAGGAGGATCTAAATAATCTGCATGAGTGGTGTGTGTGTGTGTAATTACCTAATTGTAATTACTTAATTGTATTTACGGGAAAGAGCCCAAAGCTCGTATCTTCCCGTCTCCTGATCGGTCCCATTTTCTACTTAGTGATACTTATACCTGTCCTTAAAACTATGGATTAAGATAGCATTAACTACCTCCTCGTTTAGCCAATTCCAATTATCAACTACTCTTACACTGAAAAAGTATTCCCTTACATCCTGCAAAGAAGTTTTTTTTACAAAGCTTCAAACAATGACCTCTAGTTCTAGAGCCAGCCATATCAAAAAATCGATCCCTATCCACTCTATCATAACCATGAAGGAATTTAAAAACTGTCACCATATCCCCCCTCACTCTTCTAGCTTCGAGTGATGGTAAGTCTAATTCCCCCAGCCTCTCATCATAACTGAGATTGCGTATTTCTGGCACCAGTTTCGTGGCATGTCTTTGAACTTTTTCAAGCTTAGCTATGTGTTTTTTCAAGTGTGGAGTCCAAAAGGGGGCTGCATATTCGAGTTTTGGCCTCACATAGGTTACATAAATATTTCTGAACATTTCCTTGTCCATGTGCCTGAAGGCTACCCTTACATTTGATAAGAATGCATATGCTACCCTTACTATGCCATTTATATGTATTTCTGGAGACAAATCTGCCAGTATGTTTACTCCTAGATCTCTCTCATTTTCTGTCTCTTGAAGTTGTACTCCAGCCACCGAGTAGTCAAGCTTGGGCCTTTTTGCACTTGTACCCATTCTCATTACCTTACATTTTGAAGTATTGAATTTCATTAGCCACTTTTCTGACCACTCATCCAGACTATTTAGATCTTCCTGAAGTTCTCTACCATTGTTCTCGTTTTTTACTTTCTTCACAATCTTTGCATCATCTGCAAACATATTCATGAATGAATTTACAGACTCTGGTAGGTCATTTACATATACAAGGAACAAAAGTGGCCCTAAAACTGAACCCTGTGGAACTCCACTACTAACTCTTCTCCATTCAGACACTGAGTGTCTTACTCTAACCCTCTGTTCCCTTCCTTCTAAGTAAGTTTTTATCCATTCCAAGACATTTCCACCTATTCTAGCCATTGATTGCAGCTTCCTAATAAGTCTCCCATGTGGAACAGTGTCAAACGCTTTCTGGAAGTCTAGGAATATGCAATCTGCCTAGCCCTCTCTTTCCTGTAAGATTCGGCTTACATGTGTGTGTGTGATTACCTAATTGTTATTACCTAATTGTGTTTACGGGAAAGAGCCCAAAGCTCGTATCTTCCCGTCTCCTGATCGGTCCCATTTTCTACTTAGTGATACTTATACCTGTCCTTAAAACTATGGATTAAGATAGCATTAACTACCTCCTCGTTTAGCCAATTCCAATTATCAACTACTCTTACACTGAAAAAGTATTCCCTTACATCCTGCAAAGAAGTTTTTTTTACAAAGCTTCAAACAATGACCTCTAGTTCTAGAGCCAGCCATATCAAAAAATCGATCCCTATCCACTCTATCATAACCATGAAGGAATTTAAAAACTGTCATCATATCCCCCCTCACTCTTCTAGCTTCGAGTGATGGTAAGTCTAATTCCCCCAGCCTCTCATCATAACTGAGATTGCGTATTTCTGGCACCAGTTTCGTGGCATGTCTTTGAACTTTTTCAAGCTTAGCTATGTGTTTTTTCAAGTGTGGAGTCCAAAAGGGGGCTGCATATTCGAGTTTTGGCCTCACATAGGTTACATAAATATATCTGAACATTTCCTTGTCCATGTGCCTGAAGGCTACCCTTACATTTGATAAGAATGCATATGCTGCCCTTACTATGCCATTTATATGTATTTCTGGAGACAAATCTGCCAGTATGTTTACTCCTAGATCTCTCTCATTTTCTGTCTCTTGAAGTTGTACTCCAGCCACCGAGTAGTCAAGCTTGGGCCTTTTTGCACTTGTACCCATTCTCATTACCTTACATTTTGAAGTATTGAATTTCATTAGCCACTTTTCTGACCACTCATCCAGACTATTTAGATCTTCCTGAAGTTCTCTACCATTGTTCTCGTTTTTTACTTTCTTCACAATCTTTGCATCATCTGCAAACATATTCATGAATGAATTTACAGACTCTGGTAGGTCATTTACATATACAAGGAACAAAAGTGGCCCTAAAACTGAACCCTGTGGAACTCCACTACTAACTCTTCTCCATTCAGACACTGAGTGTCTTACTCTAACCCTCTGTTCCCTTCCTTCTAAGTAAGTTTTTATCCATTCCAAGACATTTCCACCTATTCTAGCCATTGATTGCAGCTTCCTAATAAGTCTCCCATGTGGAACAGTGTCAAACGCTTTCTGGAAGTCTAGGAATATGCAATCTGCCCAGCCCTCTCTTTCCTGTAAGATTCGGCTTACATGTGTGTGTGTGATTACCTAATTGTTATTACCTAATTGTGTTTACGGGAAAGAGCCCAAAGCTCGTATCTTCCCGTCTCCTGATCGGTTCCATATTTAGACTTAGTGAAACTTATCGTACCTGTCCTTAAAACTATGGATTGAGATAGCATTAACTACCTCCTCGCTTAGCCAATTCCAATTATCAACTACTCTTACACTGAAGGAGTATTTCCTTACATCCTGCAAACAAGTTTTCTTACGAAGCTTCAAACTATGACCTCTAGTTCTAGAGCCAGCCATATCGAAATATCGATCCCTATCCACTCTATCATAGCCATGAAGGAATTTAAAGACTGTCACCATATCCCCCCTTACTCTTCTAGCTTCGAGTGATGGCAAGTCTAATTCCCTCAGCCTCTCATCATAACTGAGATTGCGTATTTCTGGCACCAGTTTCGTGGCATGTCTTTGAACTTTTACAAGCTTAGCTATGTGCTTTTTCAAGTGCGGATTCCAAAAGGGGGCTGCCTATTCCAGTTTTGGCCTCACATAGGTTACATAAATATTTCTGAACATTTCCTTGTCCATGTGCCTGAAGGCTACCCTTACATTTGATAAGAATGCATATGCTGCCCTTACTAGGCCATTTATATGTATTTCTGGAGACAAATCTGCCAGTATGTTTACTCCTAGATCTCTCTCATTTTCTGTCTCTTGAAGTTGTACTCCAGCCACCGAGTAGTCAAGCTTGGGCCTTCTTGCACTTGTACCCATTCTCATTACCTTACATTTTGAGGTATTGAATTTCATTAGCCACTTTTCTGACCACTCATGCAGATTATTTAGATCTTCCTGAAGTTCTCTACCATTGTTCTCGTTTTTTACTTTCTTCACAATCTTTGCATCATCTGCAAACATATTCATGAATGAATTTACACACTCTGGTAGGTCATTTACATATACAAGGAACAAAAGTGGCCCTAAAACTGAACCCTGTGGAACTCCACTACTAACTCTTCTCCATTCAGACACTGAGTGTCTTACTCTAACCCTCTGTTCCCTTCCTTCTAAGTAAGTTTTTATCCATTCCAAGACATTTCCACCTATTCTAGCCATTGAGTGCAGCTTCCTAATAAGTCTCCCATGTGGAACAGTGTCAAACGCTTTCTGGAAGTCTAGGAATATGCAATCTGCCCAGCCCTCTCTTTCCTGTAAGATTTGGCTTACCTCATCATAAAATTCTAATAAGTTTGTTACTGTTGATCTTCCTTCTCTGAAGCCATGTTGCCTCACTGACAAAAAGTTGAAGGATTCCAAGTGAAGAGAGATATGTTTCCTTAGTAGCTTCTCCATAAGTTTGCAAACTATGCTGGTCAAGGAAACTGGTCTATAGTTCAGGGCCGTATCCCTCCTTCCCTTTTTGAAGATAGGTATCACATTTGCTTGTTTCCAGCATCTTGGAATCTCCCCCGACTCCAGTGACTCCTTAAATATGATATTTAGTGCCACTGATATTGTGTTTGCGCATTTTTTAAGCACATGAGGGGATATGTCATCAGGACCTGTAGCTTTATGAACATCTAAATCCATCAGCGCTTTGCATACCTCTGTGGCTGTAAGGTTGATGTTCTCTAATACCGGCCCTTGAGCTTCTATCACTGCAATCTGAGGGGGTGGGGTATTTTCTACTGTAAATACTGACTGAAACTCCTTGTTCAATTCTTTGCAGATCTCTTCGTCCGTCTCAGTGATGCTTCCATCCGCTCTCTTTAGCCTTAAAACCTGTTCTTTTACCTTCAGTTTTCCTCTGATAAAGCTGTGGAAAAGCTTGGGATTTTCTTTAGCCTTCCTGGTGATGTCCCTCTCATAATCTCTCTCTGCCTCTCTCCTTTTACTTAGGATGTCATTTCTTGCTCTTTTGTAGGTTTGCCAGGCATTTATGTTTTTTCTCCTCCTATACCTTTTCCAGCATTTGTCTCTCCACTCCTTAGCTCTTTTACACCCATTATCGAACCATTTCTCTCTGGCATGAATTACACCTACTTTGGTGACAGGTATGCAGCAATCTACTATCTTCCCATATTTCTCACAAAAGATGTCATACATTTCTTGTACAGATTTGTTGTAAAATAAGGTTCTCCAGTCAATAACTGCAAAAAGCTCATTCATTTTGATGTAATCTCCTTTCGGATAGTTCCTCCTCATGTCCTCAGTGCCTCTCCTCTCAGGAAGAATGTCTTCAATGATATACTCCATCAACAACACACAGTGGTCACTCTTTCCAATTGGTGGTTCATACTCAATATTTTCAATATCCAACACATTATCTGTGAACACTAGATCAAGTAGTGATGGCTCATCCCCACCCCTGGCTCTTGTTGGTTCCATTACATGTTGGTGTAGGAAATTCCCTTGTACGCAATCTAGGAATCTTGCCCCAAATGAGTCCTCACCACTGTGTGGGTCAAGATTTATCCAATCTATCTCTTTATGATTAAAGTCTCCCATAATCAAAATCCTACATTTTTTCTCCCGTGCCATGTTAACAACTGAGTTTATGACTTCAATAGTACCTATATGACTTTCCTCATAAATTTCAAGCCTATTTTGGTTCCTTGGTGGGTTGTATACAACAGTTATTATAATGCTCTCTGACCCAGTATTTATGCGAGCAACAAGAAATTCCCTGAACTCACTTTCTATAGCCAAGTTTATTTCTTCAACTTGAATCCTCTCACTTATGAGCAGTGCTATCCCTCCACCAGTCCTCTCAGATCTTTCGACCCTTAGTATTCTGAAGCCCTTAGGAAAAACTGTGACACTGTTTATGTCCTCACTCAACTTAGTCTCTGTAATTGCTACTATATCTGCCTTACTGTTGTGAATGCTATCTTTTAATTCTACTGCCTTACCAGCTAATCCATCAGCATTTGTGTATAACAATCTTAATGAGGCCCCATCCCCTGATCTTCTGTCATTATCTTCTTTATCTCCCCTTTGTCTGGAAGTATTCTGTAACGAAAATTTTTCTTCTCTTCTTCATTTCTTTCATCATTTAACCTTCTTGCCTCTTGCAACAAGTTTTTGATCTTTCCCATCTCTTCCTGTGTTCTGTATCGTCTAATGAACACTTCTTTGCATTCTTGAAGGTCTTTTAGACTTTTTTTTCTCAACAATATTTCCCTACATGTTTCCCCTCTCTCAAAGGTTACTTTTGTTGGTCTCGGCATTCCTTCCCTTGAATATTTACCTAGTTGGTGTATGTTTACAATATCCTCAGGACCACATACTACTCCAAGCTTTCTTATCAGGTCTACAACGCTAGCTTTATTTTCTTCAAGTCTCCTCTGCCATGTTGGCTCCTGGGATTCACTTATGCCTGAGATTACCACTGTCTTCTCCTTATCAAGTGCCTGTCTGATGAGTGGGTTTGCCCTTTCCATCACAACGTCTTTCATTTTTTCGATTACTGTCTCTTTATAGTCAACTGTTTGTATGTTTTCCAGTGCCACCACCTTTACAGCCTCTTTTACTGCCACATTTCCCTTTAGTGCATCAGCAAAGGACGTTTTCATGGCATCATTTTCCATATTCAGCTCCTGGAACTCTTTTCTGAACTGTTCAATGTTTTCCTTAATCTGAACATTCCAAGCAGCAATCTCGTCTCTCTCAGAAGAGAGCAGTGAACTAACATCTAATTCCTTTAGGTTGTCATTCAGCTGTTTGTTTTTATCTTCTTGTTTAGAAATTCTAGATTCTAGTTGACTCTTTTCCCCTTCCAGCTTCTTTATTCTTTTTTCTAGTTCCTTTCTCTCCTGCCCTTGTGCTTTATTTGCTTCCTCCAAAGATCTTATTTGTTCTCTGAGTGTTTCATTCTCTTTCATTTCTCCATCCATATTCCGAATTTTATCATCAAGGCTTATAACCATTTCCTCTAACTTCTTGATTCTCTGTTTAAGTCCTCTGATGACTACCCCTTCTCCCGACCCATGGGTGGGAGAGGTTTGGGACAGAGATGGCTTCATTTTTATGTTCTCCCTCTCACAGAATATAGAAAGAAGACGAGAAAGAGGAAAAAAAAGAGAAGAGAAAAACTTCTAATTTAGCTTCACACAGAATTTTTATATCTCCATATAAGTGCTATTTAGTGACTCAGTTTGTCTCCTTTCTGGTAACACACATCTTAACTTAAAAACTTGACCATGGTGTGTGTGTGTGTGTGTGTGTGTGTGTGTGTGTGTGTGTGTGTGATTACCTAATTGATTACCTAATTGTGTTTACGGGAAAGAGCCCAAAGCTCGTATCTTCCCGTCTCCTGATCGGTTCCATTTTTAGACTTAGTGATACTTATCATACCTGTCCTTAAAACTATGGATTGAGATAGCATTAACTACCTCCTCGCTTAGCCAATTCCAATTATCAACTACTCTTACACTGAAAAAGTATTTCCTTACATCCTGCAAACAAGTTTTCTTCCGAAGCTTCAAACTATGACCTCTAGTTCTAGAGCCAGCCATATCGAAATATCGATCCCTATCCACTCTATCATAACCATGAAGGAATTTAAAGACTGTCACCATATCCCCCCTTACTCTTCTAGCTTCGAGTGATGGCAAGTCTAATTCCCTCAGCCTCTCATCATAACCGAGATTGCGTATTTCTGGCACCAGTTTCGTGGCATGTCTTTGAACTTTTTCAAGCTTAGCTATGTGCTTTTTCAAGTGCGGATTCCAAAAGGGGGCTGCATATTCCAGTTTTGGCCTCACATAGGTTACATAAATATTTCTGAACATTTCCTTGTCCATGTGCCTGAAGGCTACCCTTACGTTTGATAAGAATGCATATGCTGCCCTTACTACGCCATTTATATGTATTTCTGGAGACAAATCTGCCAGTATGTTTACTCCTAGATCTCTCTCATTTTCTGTCTCTTGAAGTTGTACTCCAGCCACCGAGTAGTCAAGCTTGGGCCTTCTTGCACTTGTACCCATTCTCATTACCTTACATTTTGAGGTATTGAATTTCATTAGCCACTTTTCTGACCACTCATGCAGATTATTTAGATCCTCCTGAAGTTCTCTACCATTGTTCTCGTTTTTTACTTTCTTCACAATCTTTGCATCATCTGCAAACATATTCATGAATGAATTTACACACTCTGGTAGGTCATTTACATATACAAGGAACAAAAGTGGCCCTAAAACTGAACCCTGTGGAACTCCACTACTAACTCTTCTCCATTCAGACACTGAGTGTCTTACTCTAACCCTCTGTTCCCTTCCTTCTAAGTAAGTTTTTATCCATTCCAAGACATTTCCACCTATTCTAGCCATTGATTGCAGCTTCCTAATAAGTCTCCCATGTGGAACAGTGTCAAACGCTTTCTGGAAGTCTAGGAATATGCAATCTGCCCAGCCCTCTCTTTCCTGTAAGATTTGGCTTACCTCATCATAAAATTCTAATAAGTTTGTTACTGTTGATCTTCCTTCTCTGAAGCCATGTTGCCTCACTGACAAAAAGTTGAAGGATTCCAAGTGAAGAGAGATATGTTTCCTTAGTAGTTTCTCCATAACTTTGCAAACTATGCTGGTCAAGGAAACTGGTCTATAGTTCAGAGCCGTATCCCTCCTTCCCTTTTTGAAGATAGGTATCACATTTGCTTGTTTCCAGCATCTTGGAATCTCCCCCGACTCCAGTGACTCCTTAAATATGATACTTAGTGCCACTGATATTGTGTTTGCGCATTTTTTAAGCACATGAGGGGATATGTCATCAGGACCTGTAGCTTTATGAACATCTAAATCCATCAGCGCTTTGCATACCTCTGTGGCTGTAAGGTTGATGTTCTCTAATACCGGCCCTTGAGCTTCTATCACTGCAATCTGAGGGGGTGGGGTATTTTCTACTGTAAATACTGACTGAAACTCCTTGTTCAATTCTTTGCAGATCTCTTCGTCCGTCTCAGTGATGCTTCCATCCGCTCTCTTTAGCCTTAAAACCTGTTCTTTTACCTTCAGTTTTCCTCTGATAAAGCTGTGGAAAAGCTTGGGATTTTCTTTAGCCTTCCTGGTGATGTCCCTCTCATAATCTCTCTCTGCCTCTCTCCTTTTACTTAGGTAGTCATTTCTTGCTCTTTTGTAGGTTTGCCAGGCATTTATGTTTTTTCTCCTCCTATACCTTTTCCAGCATTTGTCTCTCCACTCCTTAGCTCTTTTACACCCATTATCGAACCATTTCTCTCTGGCATGAATTACACCTACTTTGGTGACAGGTATGCAGCAATCTACTATCTTCCCATATTTCTCACAAAAGATGTCATACATTTCTTGTACAGATTTGTTGTAAAATAAGGTTCTCCAGTCAATAACTGTGTGTGTGTGTGTGTGTGTGTGTGTGTGTGTGTGTGTGTGTGTGTGTGTGTGTGTGTGTGTGTGTGTGTGTGTGTGTGTGTGTGTGTGTGTGTGTGTGT
>JAXCGZ010014719.1:0-13915 GCA_037179515.1 Halocaridina rubra
ACTAACACCACCAGCACAAAGAACACCACCACTCTCCATTGTACTAAGTATGGTCAAGACTAGAGCTACTGGAAGCACGTCCTCACTGTATGAACCCAGGAACTAAACTGAGGATTCTGGGGAGGTTTATTGTCTGGAGATTAATAACTGCTTTGTACCAGGATGTGGAGGCTGATCCAACATTTGCACACTGGTTGTGTCTTTGTAGACATAGATCAGTAAGTTTCCTGGAGACTTTGGTGTTGATCTGGGGGATGCTGGGAGTAAGAGATATTTGAATCTCTGTGTACAGGGAGGCTTGTTTGGCTGCATGGTCTGCTTCTTCATATTTTCTGATACCGACATGGCTGGGTATCCAGGCAAGGACGAGGGTTTTGCCAGTGCTTGTGACCCTACAGTAGTAGTGGAGTATATCTGTGATGATTCTCACATCGTCTCAGGGGCGTCTTCTTAATGGCTTCTAAGGCACACCTCAAGTCTATGAGAATGAGGGTATGATCTGCTTCTTGATGAGCGATGAGATGCAGGGCTTTGGTGATGACAATGAACTCAGTTTGGAGTGAGGAGAAGGAATAAGGCAGTCTCCAGGACTCCTAGTGTCCTTCTGTGATGAAGGCTGTGGCCTAGGCTCCAGTCTCTTGATTAACTGAGCCATCAGTGTAGATACTCATGGAGTTGGGTCTGCTCCAATTCTGGATTTTATCGATGTATATATCCTTGAGGATGCTCGGGCTGACTGAGCTCTTTGGAGCGTTTGGAAGTTCAATCTTAATGTTGAGCGGGTGATCGTTTCATGGTGGAGGGTATCTGTAGTATTAATGAGGAGTGTCTAGGTTCCTAGCTTGGGTATCGTTCACGAAGCCTAAGACTGGTAGTTCAGAGCTGTCTTTTGCTGCCCAGGTCCTCCTAGGAAGGTCAGGATGTTGATTGAGAGTGAGGACAAAGTCCCTGCTGGCAATGCAGGGATGTTGTGCTGCAGTGGTCTTAGCTCTGATGGAGATCATTCTATGCACAGATCTGTAATTCAAAGAAAAGAGGTTAGTTTCCAGCTGGCAGTTTTTTATCTTTGTCCAGATGGGGGCTCCTAGCATAGCTTGTATTGCGTTACTTTGTATGACCTCAATTTTTATCCATTGAGGTTTTGAGATAAGCCAAAGGGCGGGACAAGGGTAGTCCACAAGGCTTCGTATAGCTTGAATATAAAAAAGTTCTGAGGAGACTACTGTTGGCAACATCGTGAATTCCAGATAGGTCCAATAGAACAGACTGGTGCATTTTGTACCTGTTGTGTAGGTATTGGATCTTGGGTCCAAAGGAGAGTGCATTGTTGATGTAAATACCCAAATACTGGTGCCGGCTGTCCCAGTCAATAGGGTTGCTATTTATGGCCAGTTTTGATTCTGGCTCTCATTGGCAGATGGCAAGCACTTTTGTTTTGAGGGCTTTTATCTTGAGCCCAAGGGTGATGGGGACATTTTGAATCTTTGTTATGCTTCTTTGGGAAAGGTCAAAGGCATTGCAACCTCTGGCCACTAGGGCAAAATCATCAGTGTAGTTGAAGATCATTGTCCAAGGTGGCAGCTTGATGTCCATGATATTTACATCAGGCAGTTGAATATGTAAGGACTGAGGATGCCACCTTGTGAAGTCCCATTTTCCAGTCACTTGTGCGTTGAGTATTGTACCTGTACTTTCACTCGAGCACTGCGGTCCAGTAGACTCAGCATGATCCTGGAGAGATGATTACGTTTGACTTGTCTGTCTACAAGTGCCGAGAGTATGACAAGTACGTTAGCCAGCTCAAAGGCATTATCTAGGTCCTGGAAGATGATGATCCCTTTTTGGTTATTCAGGAATGATAGCAGGAATATTATGCATTCAGTTTTTCCTATTACAAGTTGATAGGCAAACATGTTATGGTTGAAGGGTGGGCACTTCCTGTATATTCGGTTTAGCACCATCCTCTCGGATATCTTGCTCAGACAACTTGAAAGGTTGTATCATGGTATATGTGATCCTATTTGGCCCTGGGACTGTGTTCTTTGAGCTATTGCCCCCTCCTCTCAGTTCAGTGAGGGTGAAGGGGGTGTCGGTAGAGTCTTTGGTATTGCTGGCTTGTTCAGTCTTTTTCCATCTTTTGGTAGAGAGGCACTGTAGGGTTGCTCCAGTTGCTAGAGGGAGTTGCTTGGAGTCGGCCCTCTCTGAAAATTTAAGAGAAGCGTCTTCTGCACTGTGGTCTCTGTGAGGGATGATCTTTGCTGTTCTTCCTTTTGCAATGAAATTAATCTCTTTCCACATTTGGCCCACTGTTGTGTGGGCATCAAGTGTGGAACACTATTCAAGCCATTTTTTTCCTTTAATCTCCTTGATTTCTTCATGGACAAGTTGCTTGATGGTCTGAAGAAGGTGATAAGAGTCTTTGGTTGGACAGATTTTGTGAGCTTTCCTGGCGACATTGAACCAGTGATTGAGCTCCTTCACTCTATCACAGTAGTACCATCTGTCTCAGTGGCTGAATTGTCCTTGCTTGCAGAGGGGGATGTAGAGGTCAGCTGCGGCTTGTATGGCGCTGACCAGGTCTGCCTCCACCTGGTCGATGTCCTGTGGGAAGGTATATGCGGTGTACCAATTGGAGACGTGTAGGTATAGTCGTTCCAGTTGGCTTTCCTAAAGTTCCATCAAGGAGGAGGGGCTTGGATCTGGAAGGTGTCTGGAATTTTCAGCTTGGGATACACCCCGTAGTGGTTATTTGCAATTTTGGGGTGCACTCTCCATCTAGCAACATGCTTAAGAGAGTCAGAGATGAAGGTGAGATCCAAAATATCTCCATTTATGTGGGTTGGCTCGTGGTCGTTCAGCATGATTACATTGTTGTAATCGTCTAGCAGGCGAAAAATATATCTGACTGCTCTGCAGGCATGATTAGAGTTGAACCTGGGGTGGTGAGGGTTGAATCCCCAACTATGACCAGATAAGTGTGGCACGCTGTTCTAAAGAGAGTGGTCAAGTCGAGTTTAGCCTTTTGAGGTTTGTATATATTGTAGAAGGTGATGCTGCTGTTCTGACATTTATTTCTGACAGCCTGGACTTGTACTCCTTCTCCACAGTTAACTGGTTGCAAGACTTCTTTGACTAGGATGTTTCTCTTGATGAAGATGGCTCTGCCTCTTTTTTCTCCAGATGTCCAGTGATGATAAAAGCCATGGTATCAGGATATTTTTGGGATGCTCTTCTCCGTGCACAGAGTCTCCTATAACATGATTACATTGATCTTTCCAGCTTTGGCAATGCACTGTAGACATTGGATTTTCTTCCTCAGTCCTTGAGTATGCCAGTGGAGGATCCTGAAATCTGGCATCTTGAATATTTAAGATAAGGAAGAGGATTGGGTAGCAGGTTGTAGGAGCTGGGGTAGGCCTTCTTAGTCACTACTTTTGCTCTGACTGCATGGCCCACATCTGCAATCTGGTTGAAGATGTTCCTGGTGGTGGGGTCCATGTCCTTCAGGAAGGTGCTTATTGCTGCTGTAATGGCATGGGAGATCAGTTATTATAGGTCAGTTATGATGAAGAGGGATTGGGGTGTAAGTTCTGGTGAGGTTTGTGGTTGAGGAGGTGTGTAGGGTGCTTGCAATGGAAGGGGTTTAGGATGGGCACTGGAGCAGTTTCCGAGTCTGGGGTCTCTGGAAGGGGCAGGGTGGTTGGTTTGGGGGTGTGGAGAGGCTGATGGGGAACTGGGTAGGTGCTTGGGTTGGAGTAGGGGACTGGGTTGGAGCTGGAGACTGGGTTGGAGCAGAAGACCGGGCTGAAGCAAGTGAGGGGGGGGGGAAGAGCTGGAGTGGCTAGAACCAGGTTGGGAGGAGTGCCAGGGGTTAGAGGTGGGGGGGGGGGCAGGAGTGAATGTGAAGGTGTTACAGGAAGGATTAGCAGTGGTGGCTGGAGTCCTCACAGAGATCCTCTTCAGTCTCTCAGGTCAGCAGCTGCTCCAGGCATGATGATTCCCCTGGCCGTTGGGTCATCTCTGTGTTGCCTCCTGCTTTGCCTTAAGTGTCAACAGGCATTCTTCAGTGTCATGTGCTTTTCTGCAAATAGCACACTTGGAGTTGTATTGACACAAGTTTTTGTGTTGTCCAAACCTTTGGCACCTGAAGCACCTCAAGGGTTCGAGGTTGTACTTACTCAACTTGAAAGTGTCCCACATGCTCAGGGCGATCTCTTCTGGGGGTGGCCTATGGATGTTGACTTGTACCTGCCTAGTGGGAACTGTCATCCCTTCAACCTTGGTTGTGCAGCAGCTGACGGTGGTAATGAAGTTCTTCTTCAAGATGAGGTCAGTAGACAGGCTTATTGGGAAATCCTAAAGAATGAATTTCCGCATTTTTTTGTGCAGGAGAGAGTTCAATTAGGTTAGGGACTTGAAGAGAGGATATTTTTCTTACTGCATGAGCTGAGATGGGTTGCATAATAAAGTCCTATTGCAGTCTAGGTTTAAAGTTACAACCAAACTCTGTTAGTTTTTTCTCCAGCTCCATTAGGATTTCGAAGGCCTGAGCTGGGGTGGAGGCAACACATTTGAATTTGGCCAGCCCTTCTGGCTTAAGAGTGGTAATTTGAGAGGCATTATCTGGGGAGGTGGAACGTTTCTGGCTATTATTAGAGGTGCTTCGTTGGAGTTTATTTTTGCCAACAGTAATCCATCCCTTTTCAGAGGGGGAGTCATCTAGTTCCATCTCCCCCTCGAGGGGGACAGGATGTTCAGGTGGAGGCATGGAGGTTGGGGAACCTCTACTCATAACTAATTCTTTAAATACGAGACAGTGATCTAGTCTGTCTTAGAGATTAAGGGAAAAAACGAAAAAAAAACAGCAAAAAATACTTATTCGTTTTTTTTTTTTTTTTTTTTTTTTTTTTTTTTTTTTTTTTTAGTATAAAGGAAATAAACCATTGGAAATCCTTGTGCCACTTCCGATGATTACTTTCACAGCATTTTACCCTTAGGTCACGGCTTCCAGAAGGTGTTAAATTTGCAAAATCAGATCATTCACATCCATGTTATGTTGATCCTTTGCGAGGGCTGCACTCAGCGCCAACTATCATTAAGTCATTAATAAAAGGTAACATTCAGTATAGCAGACTAATTCATCCCAGAGTAGTTAAGTCTATAACCAGTGAGACAAGGAAACATCATGTAAAACAATTTACTGAATTATGGCCTGCCCAATTAACTAATGTTTGCAAGAAGATTGGTCCAGATATTCTTTTCAACGTCATCATATGGTGTGAATGTCACTCCAGTTTTTGAAAAACATCAGTGGATAAAAGAAATTGAAGTCTTTATTGAAATATTTTTCCAAATATCAATGAAACACTCTGCATTTTTTCTAATGGGTCTAACATGAGCAATACAGAAGGGTCTGAATGCAGCATTACGGTTTATGAGAATTTTAAAGGTCAGCAAATATATGACAAAGTGGTTACTATGTCAAAGTGGTCATCTATCACTGAGTGTGAAATTGTTGGACTTATACTTGCTATTGCACATGTTCTCAGTTCTAGGAAAAATGCTGTCATATCCTGTGACTTGCAGAGTGTCCTTCTGTCATTGAGATAACTGAAAAGCTCTTACAAAACTCATATGACAACAATTCAGGAGGGTTTTGTTAACTGTTCGAAATTTAATATCCAAGTTAAGTATCCATAGGTACCCTCCCATGTTGGGATAATGGGTAATGAAAAAAGTTGATAGGCTTTCAAAATTGGCAACTGGTCACTCAGTGTCTGAATGTATATTCACACTGTCTCATTTCAAAGCAATGGTGTATAATGAGATTACGGAAGAGCAAGAACTTGCTACATTCTCACAACATGTAAGCAGCTGTTCAATTCAATATAATGAAAACTTCAGAAAGCTGAGACACAAATTCAGCACAGGCAAGATGCTTACAGGTGACTGTGATAGAGCTAGTGCCTATATAAGACTTGGCTATAGAAATTTGTGGGAGGTGAATTGCAATAAAACTGGTAGAGTGCACCCAGAACACTTAAAATTCCATTTACGTGCTTGAAGGGGAAACATTCTAGTACATGACATTGCAGAGTGCACAAAGCTTAAGGATTTCAGACCTCTTTGTTTGAGCTACTTTGAACTTTGTGTGCATGTTTGCAACCCAAACAACTTATGTCCTATTATTAGTGCATATCCAACATTGAAAATGTAGTTTTCTAATGTACCTAAGCATATCTAAATGATTCGCTCTCTATCAATAAAAGGATAGAAATAAAGAAGAGTTGGAGGGAGAGAGGGGAGAAGGAATATATTTTCTCTCTCTTTCTCTCTCTCTCTCTCTCTCTCTCTCTCTCTCTCTCTCTCTCTCTCTCTCTCTCTCTCTCTCTCTCTCTCTCTCTCTCTCTCTCTCTCTCTCTCTCTCTCTCTCTTTCTCTCTCTCTCGAGCATAGTTTAAAATGGAAGAAATGAAAAGCCTTGTTATTTCAAAAGTTTATGTTGATTATGTATGTATGCATGTATGTACATGCATGTGTAATTACCTAATTGTAATTACCTTTTTTTCTTTTTTAAGAGAGTGACACCGGGACAGGCAGAAACTGCCCTCATCAAAATAGGCCCGGCCACGAGAAAATACCAAGACGGAGGAAAAGAAAAAGGTTAAGGGCAAGGCAGAGATGAGGTAATGTTGCACAAAGGAAAACGACAGACAGAAAAAAACAGTCAAAGTATAGAGGACCCAGTGATATGGAGGACTATGCCCTGAGATGGCGATAGATCTGCTTTTTGAAGGATGAAAGATCATAAGAATTAGGAAAGACAGAAGGAGGAAGAGAGTTCCAGAGTCTGGAGGTAAATGGGAAGAAGCAGTCGCTACACCGACCAATCCGCGAGCTACAAATCTTAACACAATACCTGTGAGATGAGGCCGCTTGGCGGTTGTTACGCAGCCTCGGCAGTGGAGATATGCAACTCGCCAACTCATCAGAGCAGCGATGGAAGTAGTAGCGATAGAAAAGCGAAAGGGAAGATACCTTACGGCGAAGAGAGAGAGAATCTAGGTTAGAAGTAAGAGAAGGATTATTAATGAGTCTGATTGCCTCAGATTCAACCCAATCAAGAAGATAAGTAAAGGAAGAAGCACCCCAGATGTGTGAGCAGTATTCTAAGCAGGGGCGGATAAGACCTTTGTAAATTTTAAGTAACTGCAAAGAGGAAAAGTAATGACGAAAACGAAACAAAATCCCTAATTTTTTGGATGAAGATTTAGAAATTTGGATTATGTGATTCCTCGAAGACAAGTTACTGGCTATATGGATTCCTAATATGTTGATAGAGTTAAGAGGGTAAATTTCATTAGTTTTGAAGACAATAGGGTTATCAGGAGAAGAAGAAGATAAAGAGATAGCCAGAAACTGTGTCTTGGAGGCATTAAATTTAACTAAATTTTGAGTGCCCTATTCAGATACTCTCTGCAAATCGGAGTTAAGAGTAGAAGAAAGAGTGATACGAGACTGATTACGAGTAACAGATGAAGGTTGTGAAGAAAAGGCAGAGGAATAGTGAAGGGTAGAATCATCAGCAAAGGCATGAAGAAGAGAGGAATATGGGGATTGTAGAAGATCATTGATGAAGAGAAGGAAGAGAGTAGGTGAAAGAACAGATCCCTGTGGAACACCACTTCTAACAGAGAAAGGGCTAGATGTCGCGCCATCAACTACAAATATAGAATGGTCAGTAAGAAAACTTTAAATCAGAGAACAGAAAGAAGGGGTAAAGCCATAGGCAGGGAGTTTGGCCAAAAGAGCCTTGTGCCAGACTCTGTCAAAAGCCTTAGAGATATCAAGAGCAATGACAAAGTATTCCCCATAGTTCCTCAGAGAAGATGACCTTACATGAGTAAGATAGGACAGGAGATCTCCAGTGGGTCTTGCCTTGCGGAAGCCGTACTGATGATCGGAGATAAGTAAGTTGGATTCAAGTCGTTTCAAGAAGTGAGCATTGAGCAAAGTTTCAAAAACTTTAGCAATAGAGGAGGCTAGGGCAATAGGTCGGTAGATAGAAGGAATAGAGCGGTCACCCTTCTTAGGAACAGGTTGAACTAGAGCATGCTTCCAAGATGAAGGATAGATACTAGTTGACAGAATGAGGCAAAAAAGACGACAAAGCACGGGAGCCAGTTCATCTGCAAACTCCTTAAGGAACCTTGCAAGGATACCATCAGGACCAGATGCCTTGTTCATCTTTAGCGAGCGAAGAACCTTATGAACTTTCCGTGAGGAAAGGATAAGGGAGGGCATAGGGTTAGAGAGGAGAAAAGACTGAGGAACAAGTGTGCTGAAATCGTTGATAGAAGAGTTTTCAGAAAAATGAGAGCCAAATAGAGTGGCTTTGTCAGTGGGAGAGCAAGCTATAGAACTATCAGAATGGATGAGAGGGGGGAAGCTTGAGTTACAGAAGTTTTTGGAGAGGTTTTTGGTTAAGGACCAGAAGCATTTGTAAGTGGGAGAGGAGGTAAGGTCATCAACTTTCCTTTTTATAAAGGAAGCCTTAGACCTTCAAATCTGAGTAGTACAGCGATTCCTAGCTATGATAAAAGCAGAGCGAGTTAAATCAGAGGGAGAGGCAAGGGAAGATCGGTGAGCCTGATTCCTAGTCTGAATAGCCATGAAGCAGGTACGGTCAAACCAAGGTTTAGGTGGAGAGAAAGTTTTTGTAGAAGAGGGGATGTACGCCTCCATTCCCACGGTCACAAACTCGGCAACTTTTAGAGCTACCTGATCAGGGTTGCGGGACCGAAAGCAATAGTCATCCCATGGGAAGTCAAAGAGAAACATACACATATTTTCACATTGGGTACGCTCACAGTGCCAAAGGCGGCGCTGAGAAGGAGGGATTGGTGGTGGGGGAGCAAAAATGGAAGAGACTAAGATCATAGAGTGGTCAGATTTACCGAGAGGGGAAAGCACAGAATAAGAGTAGTTTGAAGAGTTAGAAGTAAAAAATAGGTCAAGAGTGTGTGCAGCATGTTCGTGACGATCAGGAACGCGAATTGGATGTTTGATAATTTGCTCCAGATCGTGAGTAATAGAAAAACCAAGGGCCTCGCTTCCTCCCACATCAGTGTGAGAATAATGAAGCCACTCACCGTGGTGTACATTGAAGCCTCCAATGTAGAGAACTTCGGCATATGGGTGAGAAGAATATCAAGGACTCATGACACGAGGATAGATGTTCAAAGAAAGACACAAACTCGGTGGAGTTTGGAGAACAGTAGCAGAAGCAAAGGAAGATGGTGGTAGTTGAGAGATAGATTTTTAGCCAGAGAACATTAAAGTCAGGAGATTCAAGGTCCATGAGCCTCACAGTAGGAGTGTTAGTGCTGCAGTATGCACAGACCCCACCTTTGGAACGAAAACGAGTATGCAGATTATAGTGTTTATGGAAAAGAGCATAAAAGCTCTTATCTTCCTGTCTCCTGGTCGGTTCCATTTTGTACTTAATGATACTTCATACTTGTCCGTAAAACTATGGCCTGAGTTAGCATTAACCACCTCCTCGCTTAGCGAATTCCAATTTTTAACTACTCTTTCACTAAACAAGTACTTTCTTACATTCTGCAAAGAAGTTTATTTACGAAGCTTAAAACTATCCTCTAGTTCTAGTGCCAGCCATATCAAAATATCGATCCCTATCCACTTTGTCATAAACATGAAGGAATTTGAAAACCGTCACCAAATTCCCCCCTCACTCTTCTAGTTTTGAGTGATTTATCCCTCAGCCTCTCATTTTAACTGAGATTGCCTATTTTTGGCACCAATTTCGAGGCATGTCTTTGACCTTTTTCCAGATTAACTACGTGCTTTTTCAAGTGCGGATTCCAAAAGGGGGTTGCATATTGAAGTTTTGGCCTCACATATGCTACATAAATATTTCTGAACATTTTCTTGTCCATGTGCTTGAAGGGTACCCTTGCATTTGCCAAGAAAGTATATACTGACCTTACTTTGACATTAATATGCATTTCTGGAGACAAATCGTCCAGTATGTTTACTCTTAGATCTCTCTCATTCTCTGTCTCTCGTAGTTCCACTCCTGCCATTGAGTATTCAAGCTTGGCCCTACTTGCACTTGTGCCAATTCTCATTTCCTTATATTCTGAAGTATTGTATTATTTTAGCCACTTTTCTGACCACTCATGCAGACTATTTATATCTTCCTAAAATTCTCTACCATTGTTCACGTTTCTTCCTTTTTTTCACAATCTTTGCATCATCTGCAAGCATATTCATGAGTGAATTTACAGACTCTGGTAGATCATTTAATATACAAGGAACAAAAGTGGCCCTAAAACTAAACCCTGTGGAACTCTATTACTAACCCTTCTCCATTCAGACACTGAGTGTCTCTTTCTAACCCTCTGTTCCTTTCCTTCTAAGTAAGTTTTTATCCATCCCAAGACATTTTACCTATTCCTGGCAATGCTTGCTGCTTCTTAAAAAGTCTCCAATGTGGGACAGTGTCAAATGCTCTCTGGAAGCCTAGGAATATGCAATCTGCCAAACCTTCTCTTTCCTGCAATATTCAGCTTATCTTGTCATACAATTCTAATAAGTTTGTTACTGTTGATCTACCTTCTCTGAAGCCATGTTCTCTCACTGACAAAAAGTTGAAGGATTCCAAGTGAAGAGAATTTTTTCCTAAGTAGTTTCTCTATAACTTTGCAAACTATGCTGGTCAAGGTAACAGGTCTGTTGTTTAGAGCTGTATCCCTCCTTCCTCTTTTGAATATAGGTACCACATTCATTTGTTTCCTGCATCTTGGGGACTCCCCTGACTCCAGCAGCTCTTCAAATATGATACTTAGTGCCGCTGATATTGAATTAGCACATTTCTTAAGTACATAAGGGGATATAGCATAAGGACCTGTAGCTTTATGGAAATCTAACTCCATCAGTGCTTTGCATACCTCTGTGGCTGAAAATATGATGTTCTCTAATGCCGGCCCATGAGCTTCTATCTCTGCAATATGAGGGTAGGCATTTTCTACTGTAAATACTGGCTGAAACTCCTTGTTCAATTCTTCACAGATCTCTTCATCTGTCTCAGTGATGCTTCCATCTGCTCTGTTCAGCTTTAAAACTTGTTCTTTAACATTCAGTTTTCCTCTGATAAAACGGTTGAAAAGAGAGGGATTTTCTTTAGCGTTGCCGGTGATATTCCTTTTATAGTCTCTTTCTGCCTCTCTTCCTTTTCTTACTCTTTTATAATTCTGCTAGGCATTTATGCTTTTTATCCTCTTATACCTTTTCCAGCATTTGTCTCTCCACTTTTAGCCCTCTTACACTCATTATTGAACCATTTCTCTCTGGCATGAATTATTCCTATTTTGGTGACGGGTATGCAACAATCTACTATCTTCCCATATTCCTCACAAAAAATGTCGCACATTTCTTGTACAGATTTGTTTTTAATAAGTCCACCAGTCAATAACTACAAAAAAGCTCATTCATTTTGACGTAATCTCCTTTTGGATAGTTCCTCCTCATGTCCTCATTGCCTCTACTCTCATGCAGAACATCTTCAGTGTTATACTCCATCAGCAACACACAGTGGTCACTCTTTCCAATTGGTGGTTCATTCTAAATTTTTTCACTATCCAACACTATCTGTGAATACTAGATCAAGTAACAATGGATCATCCCCATCCCTGGCCCTTGTTGATTCCAGTGCGTGTTGGAGTAAGAAATTCCCTTGTGCGCAATCTAGGAATCTTGCCCAGAATGAGTCTGCACCACTGTGTGGGTCAAGATTTATCCAATTTATCTTTCTATGATTAAAATTTCTAATAATCAAAATCCTACTTTTTCTCTCCCGTGCAATATTAACAACTGAGATCAAGAGACCTGAATGACTTTCCTCATAACTTCTAGCCCATGTTTGTTCCTTGGTAGGTTATATACAACAGTTAATATAATGCTCTCTGACCCAGTATGTATGAGAGCAACAAGAAATTCCTTGAACTCACTTTCTATAGCAAAGTTTATTTCTTCAGCCCGAAGCCTTTCACTTATGAGCAGTGCTATCCCTCCACCAATCCTCTCAGATCTTTCAGCCCTTAATATTCTGAAGCCTTTAGGAAAAACTGTGACACTGTTTATGTCCTCACTTAACTTAGTCCCTGTAACTGCTACTATATCTGCCTCACTGTTGTGAATCCTATCTCTTAATTCTACTGTCTTACCAGCCATTCCATCAGCAATTGTATATAGCAATCTTAATGAGGCCCCATCTCCTGATTTTCTAACATTATCTTCTTTATCTTCATTTTGTCTGGAAGTGCTTTGAAATGAAAAAAAAAAACTTCTCTTCTTCATTTCTATCCTCATTTACCCTTCTATCGTATTGCAACAAGTTATTGATCCTTTCTATTTCTTCCTGTGCTCTGTATAGTCTAATGAACACTTCTTTGAATTCTTTAAGGTCTTTTATAATTTTTTTCCTTATCAATATTTCTCTACATGTGTTCCCTCTCTCAGAGGTTATTTTTGTTGGTCTTTGATTTCCCTCCCTAGAATATTTACCTAGTTGGTGAATGTTTACAATATCCTCAGGACCACATACTACTCCAAGCTTCCTTATTAGGTCTAAAATCCTAGCTTTATTTTCTTCAAGTCTCCCCTGCCATGTTGGTTCCTGGGATTCGTTTATACCCAAGATTACCACTGTCTTCTCTTTAACAAGTGCCTGTTTAATCAGTGGATTTGTCCTTTAAATCACAACATCTTTCATTTTTTCTAATACTGTTCTTTATAGTCAACTGTTAATATATTTTCCAGTGCCTCCAACCTCACAGCCTCTATTACTGCCACATTCCCCTTTTATGCATCAGCTAAGGAAGTTTTTATGGCATCATGTACCATATTCAGTTCCTGAAACTCTTTTCCAAGCTGTTCGATGCTCTCCTTTATCTGGACAGTCCAAGCTGCAATCTCGTCTCTCTCAGAAGAGAGCAGTGAACTAACATTTAATTCATTCAGGTTTTCATTCAGCTATTTTTTGTTATTTCCTTGTTTAGAAATTCTGGTTTCTAGCTCACTCTTTTCCCCTTCCAACTTCTTTATTCGTTTCTCTAGTGCTTTTCTCTCTTGCCTTTGTGCTTTATTTGCTTCCTCCAAAAATCTTATTTCTTCTCTGAGTGTTTCATTCTCTTTTATTTCTCTATCTATATTTCAAATTTTATCATCCACATTTATTACCGATGTCTCAAATTTTTTGACTTTTTGCTTCAGTCTAACAGCCACTCATCCTCCCCCTACATCCCCCATATATCCATTACCACCCTTCTACTGACCATTGGATGGGAGGGGGTTAGGGACAGAGACGGCTTCATTTTGATGTTTTCCCTTTCATTGAATATAGAGAGAAGAAAAAAAAGAGAGAGAAAGAAATTCTCTGTCTTCATATGAGTACTGTTTAGTTACTCAGTTCATCTCTTTCCTGGTAACACACATAATAACTTAAAATTTGACTTTGGTAATTTGAAAAGAATACAGTGCAAAACAAAAGCCCACTTGAAGGAAAATTCGAATTTGTATCTGAGGAGACACCCTCTTGTTTCTGCTATATATTATTCTTAACTGTTAAACTGGTTATTTCAGAAGAAACAAAACTATTATTCACTTGTTAACCAAGGTTTGTTATCACAGGATCAGACTTTTAATCTAATTCAATTTATTGTCAGAAAAAAATAATAATAATGATAAAAGAGAACAGAGCAAAAAGAAAAAAATAAGACAGCTGTGCTACTTGGCTACTTAACTCATAATGTATAAGAACATAAGAACATAAGAATAGAGGACACTGCAACATGCCTACTGGCACACACGAGGCAGCTCCATTTTTGAATTGT
>JAXCGZ010014720.1:12500-13894 GCA_037179515.1 Halocaridina rubra
ATGTTTGCAGATGATGCAAAGATTGTGAAGAAAGTAAAAAACGAGAACAATGGTAGAGAACTTCAGGAGGATCTAAATAATCTGCATGAGTGGTCAGAAAAGTGGCTAATGAAATTCAATACTTCAAAATGTAAGGTAATGAGAATGGGTACAAGTGCAAGAAGGCCCAAGCTTGACTACTCGGTGGCTGGAGTACAACTTCAAGAGACAGAAAATGAGAGAGATCTAGGAGTAAACATACTGGCAGATTTGTCTCCAGAAATACATATAAATGGCATAGTAAGGGCAGCATATGCATTCTTATCAAATGTAAGGGTAGCCTTCAGGCACATGGACAAGGAAATGTTCAGAAATATTTATGTAACCTATGTGAGGCCAAAACTCGAATATGCAGTCCCCTTTTGGAATCCGCACTTGAAAAAGCACATAGCTAAGCTTGAAAAAGTTCAAAGACATGCCACGAAACTGGTGCCAGAAATACGCAATCTCAGTTATGATGAGAGGCTGAGGGAATTAGACTTACCATCACTCGAAGCTAGAAGAGTGAGGGGGGGATATGGTGACAGTCTTTAAATTCCTTCATGGTTATGATAGAGTGGATAGGGATCGATATTTTGATATGGCTGGCTCTAGAACTAGAGGTCATAGTTTGAAGCTTCGTAAGAAAACTTCTTTGCAGGATGTAAGGAAATACTTTTTCAGTGTAAGAGTAGTTGATAATTGGAATTGGCTAAGCGAGGAGGTAGTTAATGCTATCTCAATCCATAGTTTTAAGGACAGGTATGATAAGTATCACTAAGTATAAAATGGAACCGATAAGGAGACGGGAAGATACGAGCTTTGGGCTCTTTCCCGTAAACAAAATTAGGTAATCACAATTAGGTAATCACATATATATATATATATATATATATATATATATATATATATATATATATATATATATATATATATATATATATATATAATATATATATATATATATACATACATATAAGAGCATAAGAACATAAGAACATATACAGAGACAGACACACATATACATATATATACATACACATACACATACACATATATAAACATATATATATATATATATATATATATATATATATATATATATATATATATATATATATATATATATATATATATATATATATATATATATATATATATATATATATATATATATAATATATATATATATATATATATATATATATAACCAATTAAGCACATTACATATGTGAAAACATTAATCATTTTTTACCCCGACCGGGACTCGAACCTAGGACTTATGATTACTAAGTCAAGTGGTAGCGCCTTGACTTAGTAATCATAAGTCTTAGGTTCGAGTCCCGGTAGGGGTAAATAAAAAAATATTATTCATA
>JAXCGZ010014721.1:0-13863 GCA_037179515.1 Halocaridina rubra
TAAGTCTAAATGGAACCGATGAGGAGACGGGAAGATACGAGCTTTGGGCTCTTTCCCGTAAACACAATTAGGTAATCACACACACACACACACACACACACACACACACACACACACACACACACACACACACACACACACACACACACACACACACACACCACACACACACACACATATATATGATAGGTGATGAGAATGATAGGACAATAACGAGAGAAGTTACAAGTGGCATTGCTAGTAATAGAAACAGTTAAAAGCACCACGGCTTGATGGGTGTCAAATGGGATGCTCGTCAAAAGGTGGAGAGCATAGTGGAATTCATGTTGTAGTTGCTGAGTGTGTATTTCAAGGGGTCCCAATTAACTGGAGCAGTTCATCCGTTGTACCAATATGTAATGGGAATGGATATGGGTACATATGTAGTAAGTTTACCGGGATAGTATGTTGAGAGTAGTTGGGAAGGTGACAGGAAAAATGTTGATTTAGAGAATTAGAAAACGGACTGAGCGAGAACAGCTTTATTATAGGAGTGAAAGAGGCTGTGTAGATCAAGTGTTTGTGGTGAGACAGATGTGTGAGAAGCACTTAGAGAAAGATTTGGACACTTTTTGGGCTTCCATGGACTTGGGAAAAGCGCATGACAGGGTTTATGGGGAGGCATCGTGGAGTGTAATGAAATTGTATGGAGTAAGAGAAAGTTGAGATTATATGGAACAATTGGAAGTTTGTTGAATGGCTTCAAACGTTTTTACGTGAATAGTATAGTGTGTTCGAGAGCCTAGGAAATCAATAGTGTGGGGTAGCCTCCTGAGTGAAATATTACTTCACACTAATCTACCCCCAGTCGAAAGAGGATAAATAGTCACATAAAGCGGCAAGCAACAACAACAATAATGACACCAACAAAAACAACAATAACAGCAAACACAGACATTCTTATATTGACTACACATTTCTTAGGGCGGTTTAGAGATTTTCCTAACTTTGTGTCTTTATATTTATTTCTGTATTTTCTTGTTTTATTTTCGAGGTCTTTCATAGAGAAGAGATAGATAGATAGATGAATAGCTACCTACCTACATACATACATATATACATACATGCATACATACATACATATAATAAATACATACATACATAGAGAGCGAGACACACACACGCACACACACAAAGACACACACACACACACACACACACCAAAAAAGTTCCATTATACGAAAATAGTCATTAGTAACATTTGTGACAAGAACACTGTTAGCAGAAATGCCGTATTATTATCTATACAACTCATTTAGAACGTCCTACACTAGCAGTAATGAAAGTCATTTACTACAGCCTCATGCTCGCACACACACACACACACACACACACACACACACACACACACACACACACAACGTTGTAGGCCTGATAAGAAAGCTTGGAGTAGTATGTGGTCCTGAGGATATTGTAAACATACACCAACTAGGTAAATATTCGAGGGAAGGAAAGCCGAGACCAACAAAAGTAACCTTTGAGAGAGGGGAGACATGTAGGGAAATATTGTTGAGAAAAAAAAGTCTAAAAGACCTTCAAGAATGCAAAGAAGTGTTCATTAGACGATACAGAACACAGGAAGAGATGGGAAAGATCAAAAACTTGTTGCAAGAGGCAAGAAGGTTAAATGATGAAAGAAATGAAGAAGAGAAGAAAAATTTTCGTTACGGAATACTTCCAGACAAAGGGGAGATAAAGAAGATAATGACAGAAGATCAGGGGATGGGGCCTCATTAAGATTGTTATACACAAATGCTGATGGATTAGCTGGTAAGGCAGTAGAATTAAAAGATAGGATTCACAACAGTAAGGCAGATATAGTAGCAATTACAGAGACTAAGTTGAGTGAGGACATAAACAGTGTCACAGTTTTTCCTAAGGGCTTCAGAATACTAAGGGTCGAAAGATCTGAGAGGACTGGTGGAGGGATAGCACTGCTCATAAGTGAGAGGATTCAAGTTGAAGAGATAAACTTGGCTATAGAAAGTGAGTTCAGGGAATTTCTTGTTGCTCGCATAAATACTGGGTCAGAGAGCATTATAATAACTGTTGTATACAACCCACCAAGGAACCAAAATAGGCTTGAAATTTATGAGGAAAGTCATATAGGTACGATTGAAGTCATAAACTCAGTTGTTAACATGGCGCGGGAGAAAAAATGTAGGATTTTGATTATGGGAGACTTTAATCATAAAGAGATAGATTGGATAAATCTTGACCCACACAGTGGTGAGGACTCCTTTGGGGCAAGATTCCTAGATTGCGTACAAGGGAATTTCCTACACCAACATGTAATGGAACCAACAAGAGCCAGGGGTGGGGATGAGCCATCACTACTTGATCTGGTGTTCACAGATAATGTGTTGGATATTGAAAATATTGAGTATGAACCACCAATTGGAAAGAGTGACCACTGTGTGTTGTTGATGGAGTATATCATTGAAGACATTCTTCCTGAGAGTAGAGGCACTGAGGACATGAGGAGGAACTATCAGAAAGGAGATTACATCAAAATGAATGAGCTTTTTGCAGTTATTGACTGGAGAACCTTATTTTACAACAAATCTGTACAAGAAATGTATGACATCTTTTGTGAGAAATATGGGAAGATAGTAGATTGCTGCATACCTGTCACCAAAGTAGGTGTAATTCATGCCAGAGAGAAATGGTTCGATAATGGGTGTAAAAGAGCTAAGGAGTGGAGAGACAAATGCTGGAAAAGGTATAGGAGGAGAAAAAGCATAAATGCCTGGCAAACCTACAAAAGAGCAAGAAACGACTACCTAAGTAAAAGGAGAGAGGCAAAGAAAGATTATGAGAGGGACATCACCAGGAAGGCTAAAGAAAATCCCAAGCTTTTCCACAGCTTTATCAGAGGAAAACTGAAGGTAAAAGAACAGGTTTTAAGGCTAAAGAGAGCGGATGGAAGCATCACTGAGACGGATGAAGAGATCTGCAAAGAATTGAACAAGGAGTTTCAGTCAGTATTTACAGTAGAAAATACCCCACCCCCTCAGATTGCAGTGATAGAAGCTCAAGGGCCGGTATTAGAGAAATCAACCTTACAGCCACAGAGGTATGCAAAGCGCTGATGGATTTAGATGTTCATAAAGCTACAGGTCCTGATGACATATCCCCTCATGTGCTTAAAAAATGCGCAAACACAATATCAGTGGCACTAAGTATCATATTTAAGGAGTCATTGGAGTCGGGGGAGATTCCAAGATGCTGGAAACAAGCAAATGTGATACCTATCTTCAAAAAGGGAAGGAGGGATACGGCTCTGAACTATAGACCAGTTTCCTTGACCAGCATAGTTTGCAAAGTTATGGAGAAACTACTAAGGAAACATATCTCTCTTCACTTGGAATCCTTCAACTTTTTGTCAGTGAGGCAACATGGCTTCAGAGAAGGAAGATCAACAGTAACAAACTTATTAGAATTTTATGATGAGGTAAGCCAAATCTTACAGGAAAGAGAGGGCTGGGCAGATTGCATATTCCTAGACTTCCAGAAAGCGTTTGACACTGTTCCACATGGGAGACTTATTAGGAAGCTGCAATCAATGGCTAGAATAGGTGGAAATGTCTTGGAATGGATAAAAACTTACTTAGAAGGAAGGGAACAGAGGGTTAGAGTAAGACACTCAGTGTCTGAATGGAGAAGAGTTAGTAGTGGAGTTCCACAGGGTTCAGTTTTAGGGCCACTTTTGTTCCTTGTATATGTAAATGACCTACCAGAGTCTGTAAATTCATTCATGAATATGTTTGCAGATGATGCAAAGATTGTGAAGAAAGTAAAAAACGAGAACAATGGTAGAGAACTTCAGGAGGATCTAAATAATCTGCATGAGTGGTCAGAAAAGTGGCTAATGAAATTCAATACCTCAAAATGTAAGGTAATGAGAATGGGTACAAGTGCAAGAAGGCCCAAGCTTGACTACTCGGTGGCTGGAGTACAACTTCAGGAGACAGAAAATGAGAGAGATCTAGGAGTAAACATATTGGCAGATTTGTCTCCAGAAATACATATAAATGGCGTAGTAAGGGCAGCATATGCATTCTTATCAAATGTAAGGGTAGCCTTGAGGCACATGGACAAGGAAATGTTCAGAAATATTTATGTAACCTATGTGAGGCCAAAACTCGAATATGCAGCCCCCTTTTGGAATCCGCACTTGAAAAAGCACATAGCTAAGCTTGAAAAAGTTCAAAGACATGCCACGAAACTGGTGCCAGAAATACGCAATCTCGGTTATGATGAGAGGCTGAGGGAATTAGACTTGCCATCACTCGAAGCTAGAAGAGTAAGGGGGGATATGGTGACAGTCTTTAAATTCCTTCATGGTTATGATAGAGTGGATAGGGATCGATATTTCGATATGGCTGGCTCTAGAACTAGAGGTCATAGTTTGAAGCTTCGGAAGAAAACTTGTTTGCAGGATGTAAGGAAATACTTTTTCAGTGTAAGAGTAGTTGATAATTGGAATTCGCTAAGCGAGGAGGTAGTTAATGCTACCTCAATCCATAGTTTTAAGGACAGGTATGATAAGTATCACTAAGTCTAAAAATGGAACCGATGAGGAGACGGGAAGATACGAGCTTTGGGCTCTTTCCCGTAAACACAATTAGGTAATCACAATTAGGTAATCACACACACACACACACACACACACACACACACACACACACACACACAGTTGACTAGACGTACTTAAATGCATCGTACATAAAGCCCCAAAACCTCTATTCTCGTTAATGACACCCAAGATATTTAATTATTTTTATAGCCACAGAGAAGCTTTCTGGCACTTACATGTATCCATGAAGCTGTACTTTCGTCTGCAGGTACTTACCGTCGCACACCTCCAAACTGGATATACTTACTTCATTATTTTCTTTAGAAAGCTAATGATATATGATGACAATCATTCCTTTAGGAACATAGATTATTTTTACACGATGTGAATCTGGTTTTACGTCACGGACTCCCATTTCTAGTAAGGGCTAGGATGGTGCCTCCTTTTCGAAGATCTTTGGTTATGGCAGTGTGCGACCGTTACCATGAGTGAATGCCCTTTCTATCCTCAGATCGTGGTAGGTCTATACCACACGGCCGGGCAGATACAATTTATTATTACACGATATGCACAATCCATTCATGTATGCTGGCTTTTGATGGTTGATAAACATTTCTTGCAAACACTGAGGAAAATTAAATACTAATTTTAAAGGATGAATTCACTCAGAAATAAAGTGAAAATGTGTTTGAAGATTTTTCATCTCCGAGGAAGCGTGCTGCTGTTGAGTATTGTTCAATTTCTTGGAAATCCTTTCGCAGAAAGTCCGGCTTCCAGTGTCGTCGTTGCGAAAGAAAAATAATTGCAACGGAAATTGTTGATTATATCATGCAGAGCTGGAAATACCATTTTAACTAAAGTGGAAAAAATTATTCCTCTGAGAAGGTCATCTATGTTTGTGATTACCTAATTGTGTTTACGGGAAAGAGCCCAAAGCTCGTATCTTCCCGTCTCCTCATCGGTTCCATTTTATACTTAGTGATACTTATCATACCTGTCCTTAAAACTATGGATTGAGATAGCATTAACTACCTCCTCGCTTAGCCAATTCCAATTATCAACTACTCTTACACTGAAAAAGTATTTCCTTACATCCTGCAAAGAAGTTTTCTTACGAAGCTTCAAACTATGACCTCTAGTTCTAGAGCCAGCCATATCAAAATATCGATCCCTATCCACTCTATCATAACCATGAAGGAATTTAAAGACTGTCACCATATCCCCCCTCACTCTTCTAGCTTCGAGTGATGGTAAGTCTAATTCCCTCAGCCTCTCATCATAACTGAGATTGCGTATTTCTGGCACCAGTTTCGAGGCATGTCTTTGAACTTTTTCAAGCTTAGCTATGTGCTTTTTCAAGTGCGGATTCCAAAAGGGGGCTGCATATTCGAGTTTTGGCCTCACATAGGTTACATAAATATTTCTGAACATTTCCTTGTCCATGTGCCTGAAGGCTACCCTTACATTTGATAAGAATGCATATGCTGCCCTTACTATGCCATTTATATGTATTTCTGGAGACAAATCTGCCAGTATGTTTACTCCTAGATCTCTCTCATTTTCTGTCTCCTGAAGTTGTACTCCAGCCACCGAGTAGTCAAGCTTGGGCCTTCTTGCACTTGTACCCATTCTCATTACCTTACATTTTGAAGTATTGAATTTCATTAGCCACTTTTCTGACCACTCATGCAGATTATTTAGATCCTCCTGAAGTTCTCTACCATTGTTCTCGTTTTTTACTTTCTTCACAATCTTTGCATCATCTGCAAACATATTCATGAATGAATTTACAGACTCTGGTAGGTCATTTACATATACAAGGAACAAAAGTGGCCCTAAAACTGAACCCTGTGGAACTCCACTACTAACTCTTCTCCATTCAGACACTGAGTGTCTTACTCTAACCCTCTGTTCCCTTCCTTCTAAGTAAGTTTTTATCCATTCCAAGACATTTCCACCTATTCTAGCCATTGATTGCAGCTTCCTAATAAGTCTCCCATGTGGAACAGTGTCAAACGCTTTCTGGAAGTCTAGGAATATGCAATCTGCCCAGCCCTCTCTTTCCTGTAAGATTTGGCTTACCTCATCATAAAATTCTAATAAGTTTGTTACTGTTGATCTACCTTCTCTGAAGCCATGTTGCCTCACTGACAAAAAGTTGAAGGATTCCAAGTGAAGAGAGATATGTTTCCTTAGTAGTTTCTCCATAACTTTGCAAACTATGCTGGTCAAGGAAACAGGTCTATAGTTCAGAGCCGTATCCCTCCTTCCCTTTTTGAAGATAGGTATCACATTTGCTTGTTTCCAGCATCTTGGAATCTCCCCCGACTCCAGTGACTCCTTAAATATGATACTTAGTGCCACTGATATTGTGTTTGCGCATTTTTTAAGCACATGAGGGGATATGTCATCAGGACCTGTAGCTTTATGAACATCTAAATCCATCAGCGCTTTGCATACCTCTGTGGCTGTAAGGTTGATGTTCTCTAATACCGGCCCTTGAGCTTCTATCACTGCAATCTGAGGGGTTGGGGTATTTTCTACTGTATATACTGACTGAAACTCCTTGTTCAATTCTTTGCAGATCTCTTCATCCGTCTCAGTGATGCTTCCATCCGCTCTCTTTAGCCTTAAAACCTGTTCTTTTACCTTCAGTTTTCCTCTGATAAAGCTGTGGAAAAGCTTGGGATTTTCTTTAGCCTTCCTGGTGATGTCCCTCTCATAGTCTCTCTCTGCCTCTCTCCTTTTACTTAGGTAGTCATTTCTTGCTCTTTTGTAGGTTTGCCAGGCATTTATGTTTTTTCTCCTCCTATGCCTTTTCCAGCATTTGTCTCTCCACTCCTTGGCTCTTTTACACCCATTATCGAACCATTTCTCTCTGGCATGAATTACACCTACTTTGGTGACAGGTATGCAGCAATCTACTATCTTCCCATATTTCTCACAAAAGATGTCATACATTTCTTGTACAGATTTGTTGTAAAATAAGGTTCTCCAGTCAATAACTGCAAAAAGCTCATTCATTTTGATGTAATCTCCTTTCGGATAGTTCCTCCTCATGTCCTCAGTGCCTCTACTCTCAGGAAGAATATCTTCAATGATATACTCCATCAACAACACACAGTGGTCACTCTTTCCAATTGGTGGTTCATACTCAATTTTTTCAATATCCAACACATTATCTGTGAACACTAGATCAAGTAGTGATGGCTCATCCCCACCCCTGGCCCTTGTTGGTTCCATTACATGTTGTGTACGCCTGTACGTGCTTACGTGCGTGTGTGTCCTTTGCATTTGAGATTAGCTACTAGATTTGTGTATTTGAGTAATGCCTGGGAAAATTAATAATATTGCAGTAGTCACCGTGGTTCAAGCGGTAGCGTCCGCGACTCTGAGGCGTCAGGTCGAGGGTTCGCGCCCCGTCACGGTCTGAGGTTAGCAAGGGCATGCACTCAGGGTAACGATTACATCTGCCAAAAACAAGTCCTTCGCAAGAAGGCAACCGTCCTAGCCCTTGGTAGAAAAGGGAGTTCGTGACGTAAAACCGGAACAGAACAGAAGTAAGGACTAGAAAAAATTAATGACTTCATATGAAAAATTCATGTGGAACGGAAAGCAATTTCAAGGAAAAGAAAAAAGATAATGAATTATCGAAAAGCAATAATGAGTCTCATTTAACATACTCTCGTAAAATTCTTTTTCGTTCAGTTAGATCGTAGATACATCATTCGTATATAAGAAAAAAAAATAGAGTATTGACTAGGCCGTTAAGGAAAATATAAATATTTCTTCAGCTGCGTATTTTAACTGTTATGATAAGAAACATTCGTCTCTCGTTCTTATGGAGATGGATTCACCACCGAAATTGAATGTCATTAAAAGATTGCTTTGAATCTCAGATTAAATTATTCTTAACCAGGCCACAAATTTTCAGACTCTCTCTCGCTCTTTTTTTTTATGTTACGAAACTAAGGCCTAATCTCTTGTCCGAATTATTGGTGCAGTTTGTTCCAGCATCGATTTACCATTTTATAGGTCTACTTCTACACTCGTCACCCCCTTATAAGGGCGATAAGGGCTTTTGTATATAGATAGACTTATTAAACCTGTTGAATTGATAGCCACTAATGCTGCCCCTACCTACCATGTCCTCTACACGATTCAACGGAAATTTCACCCTTTCTTCACGGAATGAGGTTGCCTCAAACTTGGGTCTTCTGGTGTGAAAAGTTTTTGACCCTTCTAGTCTGTTCTTATACTATTTTCATTTAGGATCACTTTGTCGTAATATATATATTCGGAATAATCGGGTAGCATTGGCTAACAGTAGATAATTTATTTCAATTGTTTTGTTCCGGTTTTACGTCACGGACTCCCTTTTCTACTAAGGGCTAGGACGGTTGCCTTCTTGCGAAGGACTTGTTTTGGCAGATGTAGTCGTTACCCAGAGTGCATGCCCTTGCTAACCTCAGACCGTGACGGGGCGCGAACCCTCGACCTGACGCCTTAGAGTTCGCGGACGCTACCGCTTGAGCCACGGTGACTACTAGATAATTTATTTCAATAATATGTCAATATAATGAGTTTGTGTCTCATTTGCGTAATAATGAGCAAACCATTATGCCTTATGGAAAATATCTATCCTCCTTATTAGACTAATTTTACCTAAAGCCTCTTAATCACCGATCGAGTTCTTTTTTCTTTCTTTCTGAAATGATATAGTTAAGATTTGATGAATTAATTTTCGAGTTGTCTCTCCGAATGGTGACCTAAGTCAAAAAACATCACAAGGAGCATGCACTTTCTTTGCATAACTACCAATATCTTATCATCTGATATTGCAGAATAGTTTTTATCTGTAAGTTTCTTATACTGATTAAAATTAGCTTTATTATATATATATATATATATATATATATATATATATATATATATATATATATATATATATATATATATAAATAGGTTCTGTAGAAATAATGAAGAGTACTCACCGCAAGAAATACCAGACTGGAATTTGAAAAATAGATTTAATGAATTATCCACTTATTTATTCTATTTATTTCATTTTTGAAATTTATAGGACAAAAGAACAGTCACTGTTCCCAGATAGTAGGATTCAGGAAATTGTATTGTATTATATATTAATTGGTATCGAAAGAGGAAGTACTGAGATGATGAATTGGAATGGCGTGAACCAGCGGGCTCAGATGCTAGGGTTCCTGTTAGGAATATGAGGCTTAGATCAGATCCAGCTTTACGTCACGGATTCCCTTTTCTATTACGGGCTAGATCGGTGCCTTCTTTCGAAGGATTTTGGTTTTGACAGTGTGACTGTCACTTTGAGTGAATGCCCTGTCTAACCTTAGATCGTGGCGGGTCTCGAACCAACGAACTGACGAATCAATGTTTCGTCCGCTACCACCCGGCCAAGGCGGACACTGGAATATAGGATTATTGAGTTATAAATAAAACATAGGAAGGACTTTTTTTTTATCATTTAAGGATGTTACAGCATTTTATCATGAAACTTGTAAAGAATTTTGTAGAAATAGCTCTGGCTTAGATAAGGGCAAAATTACCCTTTATTATAAATTGCCTTTTTATCATAAAACAATATAATTATTTTTAGTTTTTATATAAAAGAACTTTATGTTATGCTTAAAAGTGTGAATCTTTATAGTGATGTTCCGGTTTGTTCCGGTTTTACGTCACGGACTCCCTTATCTACCAAGGGCTAGGACGGAGTGATATGTGCCCTAAATTTGTCCAGTAGCATTATGCATTACCTTTCATTTAATGATTCAGTATTAAAGAGAAAGTTGTTTCTCTGCATTTGAACTTTTGAGAAGAGCCTCATCTTATGTACGCGAATCCCGGGACAAGTTATGTGACATATTTTTCGAAATTCGAGAAGTGTTGACTTTACCATTTTGAATCGATATTAGTTAACTTTTCAATTACTGAGGCATTAAGTCTCAAGTAGATTATCAGCGGTTTTTCCACTTGAGAGAAAATTACTTCTTAGATCTTAGCAAAATGCGTGTTTTTTCTTCTTCTTCTTTTTAATTATATTTTCTACCTAACTTTATATCCTTCTGGACTTAGGCCCGATTTATTAAACAGTGTTAAACTAGGATACCATATTGTTAGTTAGCTAGACACACACAAATGGTTTTCATAAACGCATCTGACTCGGTTCTGTGTATGGCTAGGATCCTGTACGGGATCCTAGCCATACACAGAACCGCGTCAAATGCGTTTATGAAATCCATTTGTGTGTGTCTAGCTAACTAACAATATGGTATCCTAGGTTTGCACTGTTAAAGAAATCGGGCTCACAGAACCGCGTCAGATGCGTTTATGAAATCCATTTGTGTGTCTCTAGCTAACTAACAGTATGGTATCCTAGGTTTACACTATTTAAGAAATCGGGCCTTAATGTGGATAACTTATATCAGCTTATTATTATTATTATTATTTTTTTATTGTGACACCAGGATGGGCCAAAAAATTATAAAATAAAACAGCCCTCATCGGGCCTGGGCACGAAGAATACATAAAGTAAAAAGAAACAGAGATGGAGAGTGTAATGACTTGTCAGATGTGAAGGTAGAGAGATCGTGAAACAATAGACAGTATTCAGGTAATATTTGTTTTGTGTATTTTTCTTTTATTAGCTTGTCGTCCATGTCGTCAGGATAATGGTAAGAAAAAATAAAAAAGTACAAGTTTTGTTGCAATAAAAAAGGGAATTTTTCTCTTTCTTCAAATGAATAGGAAACATTCTTTACCCATGGAATACAAACAGAATACCTAATCGCATGCAGCTATGCACGAACGCACTAGGATACATTCATGCACATACATCATCATACAACAGTCCCGTCGTCGTGCGTCGTGTGTGCGAGAGAGAGAGAAAGAGAGGCAAGCTTACAATGTGTAGTAAATGGTATACTACGCAGAAATGGAATACTCTTCTATGGTTAAGATATGCATTATTATTATTATTATTTATTATTATTATTATTATTATTATTATTATTATTATTATTATTATTATTATTATTATTATTATTATTATTAAATCCCAGTAACCTAAACTTTGCTGAGAAAAAGCGCTGCAGTTCAGCAAGTATCCTGATCCTGGCTTTGAAAAAATTCCTTAGAGTCGGCCATAAATCATCAGAATTCCAAAGAGAGTTTTGCAGTGAGCCTCATGGCTGACTGGGTGGGCGAACATCGGTTGCAAAATTTTTTTTCACCGCTTACCCAAGGATGCGCTCTTGTTTTCTTGGGCAAAAACTATAAGACCCTTAATTTTCTTTTCGAAATAATACTCGTCTTAATATTAATTCAGATTTCCTTGCCAGAATACTTGTGTATATATATATATATATATATATATATATATATATATATATATATATATATATATATATATATATATATATAATATATATGTCTGTCTGTGAATCATTTTATCTATGTGACACCTACCAGACTCTCTCTCTCTCTCTCTCTCTCTCTCTCTCTCTCTCTCTCTCTCTCTCTCTCTCTCTCTCTCTCTCTCTCTCTCTCTCTCTCTCTCTCTCTCTCTCTCTCTCTCTCTCTCTCTCTCTCTCTCTCTCACACACACACAGTTCATTTATCTATGTATCTATCGTTTGTCCATCTATCTATATGTGCATCTAACTGTATTTTAATTCCTTTTCCAGTTTGTTAGTGTATGCATATGAAGAACGTAGAAATACGTAATAGAGTCTCACACTGCATTATGCATTCATTTAGGATAGTACAAGCGTAATTGAATCCTTAATTGAATAGACGAGTTTGCTCTAGGATAGCAATAACATTAGGTAATTACCACCATTCTAATTCCCTTTTAATGTAATTACCAGATCACGTGAGAGTGCATACTGGTCAAATGAAGAAGCACACCTCAAAATCCACTAAATGAAGTATAGGGGGGGGGGCGAAGACCCCTATTTAGTAAATGAAGTATAGGGGCACAGACCCCTATTTAGTAAATGAAGTATAGGGGGCGAAGACCCCTATTTAGTAAATGAATGTGCGGCTTATGTTACAATATTATATTTGGATTGGTTAACAGAACTGGGCAAGTGCCCCTGGGGATTACCCTGAGGTGATATTACTTAAGGGTCGGAGAGAACATCACCCTTTATTTATTTAAGGCAATGTGGGATTAATTTATATTTGGTTATGAATTACTCGCTTATGACTATGAGTGCTGTGATTGCTTCTGCAAGTGTGAATGGCTATTGTGGATTGCATAGCATTTATTTATTTATTTATTTATTACTGTTTCATTACCTCCATTCTCGCTTAAATTTAGCTTACGTTTATTAGCATTTTTTTTTATTCGAAATGGAAATGGTTTACTTGAAAAGAACACCATTATAAAGTTCATATATTTATAAATATGGAGAGACACTTGAGGAAGTTGATCAGTTTAAGTATTTAGGCTCGGTTATAGCTGCAAATGGTGGAATGGAAGCAGATGTGTGTCTCAGAGTGAATGAAGGATGTAAAGTGTTGGGTGCGTTGAAAGGAGTGATGAAGAATGGAGGGTTGGAAATGAATGTTAAAGAAAGTTTTGTATGAGAAAGTGGTTGTGCCAACTGTGATGTATGGAGCAGAGTTATGGGGTATGAAAGTAAGTGAGAGACGGAAACTAAATGTGTTTGAGATGAAATGCCTGAGGAGTATGATTGGTGTATCTCGGTTGGATAGGGTTAGGAATGAAGTGGTGAGAGCAAGAACGGGTGTAAGGAGAGAATTTGCAGCCAGAGTAGATATGAATATTCTGAAATGGTTTGGCCATGTGGAAAGGATGGATGATGAAAGACTGCTGAAAAAGGTGATGAATGCGAGAGTTCATGGGAGAAATGCTAGAGGGAGGCCTAGGTTTGGGTGGATGGATGGAGTAAGGAGAGCCCTGAATGGTAGGAGGATGGATGTGAGGGAAGCAAGCGAGCGTGCTAGGAATAGGAATGAGTGGCGAGCGATTGTGACGCAGCTCTGATGGGCATCTGCTGTTACCACGGGGCCGCATCTTACAGAGGTAGCCCTGTGGTAGGGGCAGTAGGGGATTTGGCATTTATGAAGCGACACAGGTTGTAGAAGAGCCGGGAGGATGGGCTGTGGCACTCTCTAGTTAGCTAGACACACAAATGGATTTCATAAACGCATCTGACGCGGTCCTTTGTATGACTAGGATCCCG
>JAXCGZ010014722.1:0-5000 GCA_037179515.1 Halocaridina rubra
ATTATTATTATTATTATTATTATTATTATTATTATTATTATTATTATAAGGTATCATCCCTATCTCTTTTCTATCATTACAATTTCCATCGCTCCTCTGATGAGTTGGCGAGTTGCATCCCTCAGCAACAGCCGAGGATGTGTAACTTTTGCTACGTGGCCTCATCTCACAGGTACTGTGTGGAGATTTGTAGCTTGCGAATGGTCATTGCAGTGACTGCTTCTTCCCATCCAGCTCCAGACTCTCGAACTCTCTTTCCCTTCTGTTTTTACTAATTCATATAAGCTAACTACCTTCAAAAAAAAACGGATCAATCGTCATCTCAGGGTCTAATCCTGCCATATCTCTAAGTCCTCAGTAATTCGACTATTCTTTCAGCCTGTCCTTTTCCTACTGTATATCATCAAACGTCATCTCTGCTTTGTCCTTAACCTTTTACTTTTTTTTCTTAATGTTTTCTTCTTTATTTATGATGGCAATTTTCTTGCCTGTCCCGGTGTCACACACATAAGAAATACAAGTGTGCACGTAATTACCTAATTGTAATTGCCTAATTGTGCTTACAAGAAGGAGCCCAAAGCTCGTAACTTCCCGTCTCCAGATCGGTTCCATTTCGTACTTAGTGATATTTATCACACTTGTAATTAAATCTATGGATTGAGTTAGCATTAACTACCTCCTCGCTTAGAGAATTCCAATAGTTAATTACTCTTACACTAAAAATGTACTTCCTTACATCCTGCAAAGAAGTTATCTTACGAATCTTCAAATTATAGCCTCTAGTTCTAGGGCCAGCCATATCAAAATATCGATCCCTATCCACTCTATCATAACTATGAAGGAATTTAAAGACTGTCTCCATGTCTCCCCTCAATATTCTAGCTTCGTGTGATGGTAAGTCTGATTTCCTCAGTCTCTAATCATAAATGAGATTGCGTATTTCTGGCACCAATTTCGTGACATGTGTTTGATCTTTTTCCAGCTTAACTACGTGCTTATTCAAGGGAGGACTCCAAAAGGGACTGCATATTCAAGTTCTGGCCTCACATAGGTTACATAAATATTTTTGAACATTTCCTTGTCCATGTGCCTGAAGGCTACCCTTACATTTGCTAAGAAACATATGCTGCCCTTACTATGCCATTTATATGCATTTTTGGGGACAAATTTGTCAGTGTGTTTACTCCTAGATCTCTCTCATTCTCTGTCTCTTGAAGTTGTGCTCCTGCCACCGAGTAGTCAAGCTTGGGCCTTCTTGCAAATGTACCCATTCTCATTACCTTACATTTTGAAGTATTAAATTTCATTAGCCACTTTTCTGACCACTCATGCAGACTATATAGATCATTCTGAAGTTCTGTACCATTGTTCTTGTTTCTTACTTTCTTCGCAATCTTTGCATCATCTGCAAACATATTCATGAATTAATTTACAGACTCTGGTAGGTCATTTACATATACAAGGAACAAAAGTGGCCCTAAAACTGAACCCGGTGGAACTCTCCATTCAGACACTGAGTGACCTACTCTAACCCTCTGTTCCCTTCCTTTTATGTATGTTTTTATTCATTTCAAGACATTTCCACCTATTTTATCCATTGCTTGCAACTTCATAATAAGTCTCCCATGTGAGAGACTTATTATGCTTTCTGGAAGTCTAGGAATATGTAATTTGCCCAGCCCTCTCTTTCCTGTAAGATTCGGCTTACCTCATCATAAAATTCTAATAAGTTTGTTACTGTTGATCTACCTTCTCTGAAGCCATGTTGTCTCACTGACAAAAAGTTGAAGGATTCCAAGTGAAAAGAGATATGTTTCCTTAGTAGTTTTCCATAACTTTGCAAACTATGCTGATCAAGGAAACTGGTCTAATGTTTAGAGCCGTATCCCTCCTTCCTATTTTGAAGATAGGTTTCACCTTTGCTTGTTTCTAGCATTTTGAGAATCACCCGTGACTCCAGCGACTTTTTAAATATGATACTTATGTGCCACTGATATTAAGTTTGCACATTTTTTAAGTACATGAGGGGATATATCATCATGAACCTGTAGCTTTATGGACATCTAACTCCATCAGCGCTTTGCATGCCTCTGTGGCTGAAAGGATGATGTTCTCTAATACCGGACCATGAGCTTTTATCTTTGTAATCTGAGGGGGTGGGGTATTTTCTACAGTAAATACTGACTGAAACTCCTTGTTCAGTTCTTTGCAGATCTCTTCATCCATCTCAGTGATGCTTCCATCCGCTCTCTTAAGCTTTAAAACCTGTTCTTTTACCTTCAGTTTTCCTCTGATAAAGCTGTGGAAATGCTTGGGATTATCTTTAGCCTTCCTGGTGATGTCCCTTTCATAGACTCTGTCTGCCCCTCTTCTTTTAATTAGGTAATAATTTCTAACTCTTTTATAGATTTGGCAGGTATTTATGTTTTTTCTCCTCCTATACCTTTTCCAACATTTGTCTCTCCATTCCTTAGCTCTTTTACACTCATTATTGAATCATTTCTCTCTGACATGAATTACACCTATTTTGGTGACAGGTTTGCAGCAATCTACTATCCTCCCATATTTCTCACAATAGATGTCGTACATTTCTTCTACGTATTTGTTGTAAAATTAGGTCCCCCAGTCAGTAACAGCAAAAATCTCATTCATTTTGATGTAATCTCCTTTCCGATATTCTTTTCTCGTGTCCTCAGTGCCTATATTCTAAGGCAGAACATCTTCAATGATATACTCCATCAACAACGCACAGTGGTCACTCTTTCCAATTGATGGTTCATACAAAATTATTTCAATATACAACACGTTATCTGTGAATGCTAGATCAAGTAGTGATGGCTCATACCCACCCCTGGCCCTCGTTGGTTTCAGTACATTTTGGTGTAGGAAATTCCCTCGTACGCAATTTAGGAATCTTGCCCGGAATGAGTCCTCACCACTGTGTGGGCCAAGATTTATCCAGTCTATTTCTTTATGATTAAAATATCCCATAATCAATATCTTACATTTTATTCTCCCGTGCCATGTTAACAACTGAATTTATGACTTCAATAGTACCAATATGACTTTCCTCATAAACTTCTAGCCTATGTTGGTTCCTTGGTGGGTTATATACTACAGTTTTTATAATGCTTTTTGACCCAAAAATCTCATTCATTTTGATGTAATCTCCTTTCCGATATCCTTTTCTCGTGTCCTCAGTGCCTATATTCTAAGGCAGAACATCTTCAATGATATACTCCATCAACAACGCACAGTGGTCACTCTTTCCAATTGATGGTTCATACAAAATTATTTCAATATACAACACGTTATCTGTGAATGCTAGATCAAGTAGTGATGGCTCATCCCCACCCCTGGCCCTCGTTGGTTTCAGTACATTTTGGTGTAGGAAATTCCCTCGTACGCAATTTAGGAATCTTGCCCGGAATGAGTCCTCACCACTGTGTGGGCCAAGATTTATCCAATCTATCTCTTTATGATTAAAATATCCCATAATCAATATCTTACATTTTATTCTCCCGTGCCATGTTAAAAACTGAATTTATGACTTCAATAGTACCTATATGACTTTCCTCATAAACTTCTAGCCTATGTTGGTTCCTTGGTGGGTTATATACTACAGTTTTTATAATGCTTTTTGACCCAGTATTTATGCGAGCAACAAGAAATTCCTTGAAATCACTTTCTATAGCAAAGTTTATTACTTCAACCTGAATCCACTCACTTATGAGCAGTGCTATCCTTCCACCAGTCCTCTTAGATCTTTCAACCCTCTATATTCTGAAGCCCATATGAAAAACTGTGACACTCTTTATGTCCTCATTCAACTTAGTCTCTGTAACTGCAACTATATCTGCCTTACTGTTGTGAATTCTATCTTTTAATTCCACTGCTTTACCTGATAATCCATCAGTATTAGTGTATAACTATATTACTAACTCCCCATCCTCTGATCTTCTGTCATTATTTTCTTTATCTCCCCTTTGACTTGAAGAACACTGAATTGAAAATTTTTCTCCTCTTCCTCATTTCTTACCTCATTCAACTTTCTAGCTTATTACAAGAAGTTTTTGTTCCTTTCTATCTCTCCCTGTGTTCTGTATCGTCTAATGAACATTTCATTGAATTCTTAGAGGTCTTTTAGACTTTTTTCCTCATCAGTATTTCTCTACATGCGTTCCCTCTCTCAAAGGTTACTATTGTTGGCCTCTGCTTTCCCTCCCTAGAATATTTACCCAGTTGGTGAATATTTACAATATCCTCAGGACCACAAACTACTCCAAGTTTTCAAGTCAGGTCTAAACCCCTAGCTTTATTTTCTTCAAGGCTCCCCTGCCATGTTGGCTCCTGGGATTCGCTTATGCCTGAGATTACCAATGTCTTCTCTTTATCAGGTGCCTGTTTAATCAATGGATTTGCCATTTCCATAACAACATCTTTCATTGTTTTGAATACTGTTCGTTATAGTAAACTGTTTGTATGTTTTCCAGTGCCATCACCTTCACAGCCTCTCTTACTGCCACATTTCCATTAAGTGCATCAGCAAAAAACGTTTTCATGGCATCATGTTCCGTATTCACCTCCTGAAACGCTTTTCTAAACTGTTCGATGTTTTCCTTAATCTTGACATTCCAACCTGCAATCTCGTCTCTCTAAGAAGAGAGCAGTGAATTAACATTTAATTCATTCAGCTTGTCATGCGGCTGTTTGTTGTTACCTTCTCGTTTAGAAATTCTGGTTTCTAGTTCACGTTGGTATGTTTGAATGGAAATACGTGCATTTATGAGAGTGAATGTGTATTTATATGTATGTAATGAATGTATGTTTGCATGTGTGAATGCAGGTATATATGTATTTTCTTATATATATATATATATATATATATATATATATATATATATATATATATATATATATATATATATATATATATATATATATATATATATATATATATATATATATATATATATATATATATATATATATATATATAT